>CAKNXH010062115.1:96131-116328 GCA_932178445.1 Andricus quercusramuli
ATTTATGGTTGTAAATTAATATTTTTAATTGAAAATTGATATTTTCGAGTTAAAAATTCAAACATTAAGTTATAAATTCATGTATTTGATTGAAAATTGTCTTTATTGTAGAAAATTAATTTTTTTAGATTAAAATTAATTTCAATTAATTATCTTTTTTGGTTGAAAATTCGTACTTTTTGCTACAAAATTCCACAATTTCGTAAAAAAAATTGAGAACTTGGTTGAAAAATACCCTTTTTATGAAAAATGCATGTTTTTGGTTGAAAATTCCAACTATTTCGTCAAAAATTGAATTATTTCCATAAAAAGTTACCCATTTTTATAAAAAATAAACTTTTTTGTTAAAAAATTACTTTTTCGGGTTGAAAATTCATCTTTTCGTTGGTTGAAAATTTAAGTATTCTACTTTTAGAAATTTAATCTTCTGGTTAAAAATCATCTTTTGGATTGAATGTTGAAATTATTTGTTGAAAATTTATCTCTGTGGTTAAAAATATAAATATTTTGTTGGAAATTCCTTTTTTTAGTTGCGGATTAATTTTTCGTAATAAAAATACCATTTATGGTTGTAAATTGATATTTTTACATTAAAAATTGTTCTTTTCGTGTTAAAAACTTGAAAATTAATGTATTTTATTGAAAATCCGTTGCTTTATTTTTTGACAGAAAATTAATTTTTTTTCGTTGAAAGTTCATCCTTTTTGGTTGAAGATTCAAGTATTTTGTTGAGAATTCGTCTTCTTTAGATGGATTTCACTGTTTCTATTTCAATTTAATATCAGTTTTGGTTCAAAATTCCTTTTTTTTTTTTGGTTAATAATCCCAAGTATTTCGTTAAAAATTGAATAATTTTCATGAAAAATTATATATTTTATGAAAAATAAACTTTTTTGTTGAAGAAATCGCGTTTTCGGTTGGAAAATTCAACTGTTTTGTGAATAATTGGGCTTTTTGTTTCAAAATTCAACAATATTGTTAAAAATTGATCTATTTTGTTTAAATTTTTTTTTTTGCAAATTAACCTTCTTGGTGAAAAACTCATCTTTTTGGTTAAAACTATTTGGTTGAAAATTCATCTTTTTTGGTTGAAAATTCATTTTTTAAACTGAAAAATTGTACGATTCAAGTTTAGGTCAAAAAACATTTTTTAGTTGAAAATTGTACTATTTGCTTTACTATTCATCTGTTCTTATTGGAAATTCATCGATTTGTTTTTTGGAAGTCTTTTGGTAAAAAAATCATCTTTTATGTTAGATAAATCATCTTTCTTGGTTGAAAATAATTAATTTTCTTCGTTGAAGATTCGTCTTTGTGAGTTGAAAATTGATCCCTTTTGGCAAGAAATCATTTTGATCAGAAAATTTAACTAATTATTGAAAAAATGTATTGCCCTATTATTCCCCCTTTTTTGTAAAGAATTACCCAATTTTCCCCGTTTTGAGAGAATTTTGGATTTTTTTACTTTTATTTTCTGTGCTGTATACTGTGCCAATTGTGACTAACAAATTGGTTGAAAAAGGTCATAATCTTTTTATATTTTTAACCATCTCATGTACTTTCATCTCAACTTTCATTTTTTATTGTCGACTAAGCAAATTAGGTCTCGGAGAAATGTTTTTTGCCTTCATTTTTTATTCCACCTTTCGAGATCAAACATATTCATTTGTCACCGATGTCGTCTAATTAGGCCAGAAATCCTTTCGTCCTCGTGCAATTTCAAGCACTTCCGACCAGATGCCCCGTCACTGATAATCCAAAATAGCATTCTATTAGTTAAACCCCACGCACTTTCTTTTATTCGAAAAAGAAATGGAATTAAGAAAATCGTAAATTTTTTGTTTCTGAAAAAAAAAATGATTAAAATTGGTGTTGCCTTATTCTGAATATGAAGGATTCAATAAAATGAATGTATGAATTAAAAAATTGTTTTCCAAATGTGGGGTGAAAATTCTTTTTTGGTTCAAATTAATCTACAGCCCAGATATTGACCGATTGTGACAAAAAAAATTTTTAAAAGCTAATAAAATTTCAAAGAAAGTTTTCGAACCCGATTTTTGATTGAGTTTTTCCATTGTTTTATAAAAATGAAACAAATGTGACGAAAAAATTCGCCATTTTTCCTATTTGAAGTTCCCTGTGCTCGTCAATAACAGGACAAATTTTTCAAAAAATTTAATTTTAGTAAATGCATTATTTGAGCATTTGTTAACGGAAAAACTCGTTTTTTTTTTCAATGTCAGACTTCCCAATTAAAAGGACTGAGTTTGAAAAAAATGATTTTTCCGTCGGCGAATGCCGAAATAGTGGATATTTTAACTGAATTTGTTCTTAAAAAAACAAAATTAATCAACAAATTATAAATGTTACTGAAATTATCATCAAATTTCCAATTAAAAGGACTGATATTGAAAAAAACGATTTTTTCCGTCGACAAATACTCAAATAGTGCATTTGTTCATTAAATTTGTTTTAAAAAATCATAAAATTTATGAACTAATTATGAATATTGCTGAAATTATCATGAAGTCCCCAATTAAAAGCACTGACCTTGAAAAGAAACAATTTTTTTTAAATGCCCGCTAGATGCATTTTTTAACAAAATTTCTTTTAAAAAAATCTTAAAATTAATCAACAAATTATGAATATTGCTGAAATTATCGTAAAGTTCCCAATTAAAAGGACTGTCATTGAAAAAAACGAGTAATTCCGCCGACAAGTGCCCGAAAAATGAATTTTTTCAATAATTTTATGATTATAAACAAATCATGAAAATTAATAACTAATTAGGATTTTTGCTGAAATTATCATGAAATTCCCAACTGAAAGGACTTACATCGAAAAAAAAAATAATTTCAATTCGACGGCATTTTTTAGTCGACAAATGACCGATTGATGAATTTGTTCATTAAATTTTTTTAAAAACCATAAAATTTATTAACTAATTATGAATATTGCTGAAATTATCACGAAGTCCCCAATTAAAAGCACTGACGATGAAAAGAAACTATTTTTTTTCGTTGACAAATGCCCGAATAATGAATTTTTTAATAAAATTTCTTTTTGAAGAAAAAGGTAAAATTAATCAACAAATTATGAATGTTGCTGAAATTATCGTAAAGTTCCCAATTAAAAGGACTGACATTGAAAAAAACGAGTTATTCCGTCGATAAATACCCGAAAAATGAATTTTTTCATTAATTTTGTGATTATAAAAAAAAAAATCATTAAAATTATTAACTAATTAGGAATGTTGTTGAAATTATCATGAACTTCCCAACTGAAAGGACTGAAATCGAAAAAAATGAATTTTTCCGTCGTCAGATGCACGAATAATACGTTTGTTTAATAAATTTGTTTAAACAAAGTCATGAAATTCATCAACAAATTATAAATTCCACTAAAATCATTATTATAATCCTGATTTAATAAACTGACATAAAAAAAAATTAATTCTTCCCTTGACTAATGCCTGAATAATTCATTTGTTTATTAAAGTTTATAATATTGACCAGAATTATAGGAGAAATTTTCTTTATTGTAATATTTTTTGCATCCAAATTTTTTACAATATAACTTTAAAAACGTAAAATTATTGAAAATTATAGAAAACACACTTTGCAAATAATTTGTTTATAACATTGTTTTGTTTATTGCATCATGATGTAATATCTTTGAGTGATGCAAATCTATGAAAAGCAGGCGATTACAATAATTTTCCTATTATTGTCGAACACCGGGATTGTCAAATTGGAAAAATTGCCATTTTTTCGTCATATTTGTTTATTTATAAAAAAATTTAAGAACTAAATCAAAAACCAGGCTCAAGATTTCCCTTTGAAATTTTATCAGCTTTTCTTTGAAATTTGTTTCGTCCCAATTGGTCAATATCTGTGAGCTGCACGTTATTTTGAACCAATAAAGTCATTTTCCCCCACTCTACGTCCCTCGTCGCAACTCCTAACTCCTAACCCCTGATTCCTAATTTCTAATTCCTAACTCCTAACTCCTAATTCCTCACTCCTAACTCCTGATTCCTGATTCCTGGCTCCTAACTCATAACTCATATCTTATAACTGATAACTCATAACCCACAATTGCCACTTGTTCGTCATATTTGTTTATTTTTAATAAAATTTAAAAACTG
This sequence comes from Andricus quercusramuli, assembly GCA_932178445.1. NCBI lineage: Eukaryota > Metazoa > Arthropoda > Insecta > Hymenoptera > Cynipidae > Andricus > Andricus quercusramuli. The sequence continues at coordinate 100,279 of CAKNXH010062115.1, forward strand.
AATAAAAAATCAGGCATTTTCCTTTGGAATTTTATCAGCTTTTTTTTGAAAATTTTTTCGTCCCAATTGGTCAATATCTGTGAGCTTTACCTTGTTTTGAACCAATAAAGTCATTTTCTCCCACTCTACGTCCGTCGTCGCAACTACTAACTTCTAACTCCTGACTCCTAATTCCTAACTCCTAACTCCTGATTACTAACTCCCAACTCCTAAATTCTGATTCCTGACTCCTAACTCATAACTCATATCTTATAATTCATAACTCATATCTCACAAGGAGTAAGGCAGTAGGAGAAATTAGGGGAGGGGAAGTGTTTCAATTAAGGGGAAATATAGGTAAGTAAGTAGGGAAAATAAGGGGTGGGGACGTGAGGAGAAGTGAGGGTATGGGAACTAGGAGAAGTGGGGTGGGAATAAGGGAAGGGTAAGTACAGGAAGTGAGGAGAAATGATGGGAATAGAAAAAGTGAAGGTTAATGAAGAGAGGGGGAAGTAGATGAGGAAGAATTTGGGAAAGGGAGGGGAAGCGAAGGTTGAAATGCGAGCAGGGGAAGTAGGGGAGGAGAGAGGAAGTAGGGAGATGTAGGGGAAGTAGGAGAGGGAAAGTGTGGGAGTGGGAGGTATGAACGACTTATGTAAGTCAAATATTTTGAAGTGCATGGTCGAGAGCTTACAATTTGTATCTGATTTCCGTATTTTTCCAAAATAAAAGTTAATTAAATCTTAAAGAGATTTTTGAGAAACAATTTTGAAAAAATCATAAATAATTTTTCATTTAACAGCAAAGTCGACTTTCTTTATAAACAATCTCATTTGTTTAATACTTATATTGATGTAAAATATCATAAAATCAATAAAAATAATCCTTACAAGTAATATTGAGCAGGTTACAACATAAAACACAGAATTTTATTATTTTATTAACAAATTAATGATTGAAAGTGCTACTTCAAAATTTAAAAAAATTTTCAAAATTATTTAGGGTTGATTCCGTTCAAAAAATGAAATCTTTTGGTTCAAAATGTAGAAAACTGGGTCTTTGTTTATAACATTTAATCAAATAAATAACAAATATTGTCGCCTAACAAAGTCTCTTTATAAATAAGGTACATTCTGTGTCACTGACAGTCGATTTTGTAATAAAAAACAAGATCCATTTGCTGACAAGTAGTCGAGTTGTGAATTTGTTTATAAAATATGCAATTATTGTTGCCTGGTAAATTATAATGAGGAAAGGATTTTCTTGAGTAATTCAAAATTGGTTCCGTTGAAAAATAGAAATTTTTAGGTTGAAAAGTTACCAAAATTTGTACTTGTTTATCAAATTTATTTTAAAAATTAATAGTTGTTTTCAGGTATTAACAAATCATACTTAAATAATCAAATTAGATCAAAATTGTAAGCTCTAGACTAATTTGTTCAAAAACAATTTTTTTACCCCACTGTGCCCCGGGCTGAAACCCTTATAGAACCGTTGGGTGTTCGTCTGCTTATCGTTATTTTTTCTTGAGGTTGGAGGAGAGAAAGTAGTGGAGGGGGATAGGGGAGGATAAAATATGATCCGAGCAAAATGGACAGAATTGGATAGAAGAGAAGAGGACTGGAGAGGACTGGAGAGGGCTGATGAGAAGAGTGGAGAGCACTAGAAAGAAGAGTGGAGAGGAATAGAGAGAAGATTGGAGAGGAGAAGAGAGGAGTGGGGAGTGGGGAATGGTAGGAAGGATATGAGAAGTGCAGCGATGAGAGGAGAGGAGAGGGGGAGGAGATGTGATGGGAGGAGTAGAGGAGAGGAGAAGAGAGGCGATGAGAGGGGAGGGGTAGGGAGGAGATGAGATGAGATGAGAGGTGCAGCGATGAGAAGATGTGAGAGGGGGAGAGGATAGAAAAGGGGTGGGCGAGGAGATGAGTGGTGCAGCGAGGAGAGGGGGAGGGGAGGAGATGATATGGGAGGAGTAGAATATTTGAGAGGGGAGGAGAGGAGAAGAGGGGGTGGAGACGAGAGGTGAAGCGATGAGATGATAGGGGGAGGGTAGGTGAGGAGAGGATAGGGGATGGCAGGGAGAATAAGAGAGTGGGAGATTTGAACGTCTTAATAGGTTACAATATCCTTTTTTGTAAGCACATTGCGCCTGTTTAGACTAACTTTTAGGGTTTCCTAGCTCCGCGCAGAAAGCATTATAGTTTCGGTCGGGTGTCCGTCCTTCTGTCGTACTTTTTGCCAAGGAGGAGAAGTAAGGAGAAATGAGAGAAGGAAAACTATGGGAAATAAAGGAGGGAAAGTAGAGGAAGTGAAGGAATAGGAAGTAGAGGAAGAAATGGGAAATACGTGGAAATGGCGGGAGTGAGGAGAAATTATTGGAGAAGTAGGGGGAGTGAGGGGAGAAATAGGGGAAACGTTCATAAATGTGGGTGAGTAGTAGGGGGAAGTGAGGATTGGAGAGGGAGATTATCAACTAGAGAAGCCAGTGGAGGGGGAAGTAGTGGAGAAAGAAGTTAGGGGAGGGGCGAAGGGTGAAGTGAGGGGAGGAAATTAGGGGAATCAATGGGAGGGGGAGGTTTGAACGAATTAATTAACGTCTTGATAGGCTACGAACCCCTTTTTTGTAGGAGCACTTTGAACAATTTTCATTTTTTATGAATGTCAGAAAATGAATTAGTTCTTGAAGAAGTGTGTGTAAAAAGAAGGTTGGAAAGGGGAAAAAGGGTGTTGTTTGTCTCTATCTTTTTTAAGTGTGACATTTGGTGTGGAGAGATCCGAGTCTGCTAATCAACTGTCAGAAACGTTTTCGCCTTATTACTCGCCGACTAAAAGCGGTCAACGGTTCTGCGAGAGAAGTACACTACTTGGCAACGACAGCGTCTACGTATGACGTATCAGGGATTTCCTTCCATCTCCAGTTGCTAATTAAAAGTCACGCGCATGCGCCACTGCGCCTACTACAAAAATTGATGTATTCAGGGGACAATCGAAAAGTAAGGTCTCTCTAATTTCAAAACAAATATTGGTTTTTATTTTTGAATGACCACTATTCTTACAATTTTTTATTGGCTAAAATTCGGAAGGTTTACGAATTGATTTATCAGAGTTATAGAAGTTATTTTGAATTTTTAGAGGTTTTTTAGATACTTTTGTATTTTAAAAATACCAACGTCATTAATATAATGTGTAATTTTTCAAATTTGAGGGAAAAAAATAATTTGTAATGCAAAATAAAAATTGCAAATAACCGTTTATTTAGTAAAAGGTTTTTAATACTTCAATTTTAAATTTTAGACATTTTCAAGTCTATTAAAAAGAATCTAGAAAATTATAAAGAATTTTTTTCATTTATAGGGTTTTACCACATCTTAGGAAAAATTCAAGTAGATTTAAAAAAAAATTCAATTTTCGGAAATCTTTTCAAGTTTTGAAATATTTTTAAACTCCTCAAAGCTTCTGAAATGGTTAAATATCTCTTAGACTGATTAAAATTTTTCCTTGAATTTCCAAAAAGGGCCGTTCAAAAAATACGTGCTCTTTTTTCTCACGTTACGAGAATTTTCGAATTGCACCAAACTCTTTCGTAAATAAACAACAAATCTCAAAATCTACCCGATTTAAAAAAAATTGAAATTTTTCTAAATCTTTTTTCATTTTCTTTCCAAATTAATCTTTTAAAATATAAAATCATTTTAAATTTCCCCATGAATCTTGGGAAAAAAAATTTATATCGACTTTTCAAAATTCTTAAAAAAATTTAAAAACATTTTCTTTGAAATTTTTTGAAATCTTCACAATTATTTCTCCATTTTTTAAAAACTTTTGAATATAATTTTTAACGATTCGAATTTTACATAATTTTTTGCATATTTTGAATTCATGAGAGGTGTTTTTGAATATTCTCTCAAAAATCATTTTTTTTAATGAAAAAATATTTCAAATTTTCCTAGGAATTTTAAGAAAATTTGTTTCTTTGCGTAAAACCTTTCGAAAATCTACATTTCGCTTTTAGTGTTTAAATTTTTTTTTCAAATTTTTCAATTATTTCAAACACTTTTTTGTTCAAATTTCTAAATATATTTTTAAATTTTTCAAGTTTCACCTGATTTTATTTAAATGTTGTAAAATTAAAAAAATAATCTTCAAATCTTCCCGATTCCTTTTCGAGAATATTGTACATTTTTTTGAATGTTTGGTAGTCTTTTGAAATAGTCTCTCAAAACTAATCTTTTGAAATGAAAAACTATTTTGAATTTTCCTAGAAATATTTTTTCAAATTTTTTCATTTGAAACCTTTCAAAAATCTACATTTTGTTTTGAATTATTTGAAACTCATTCAAATCTTTTCTAAAATTTCATAATCATGTAAATTTTCAAAATTTTAAGAAATAATTTGGAATGTTTAAAAATCTTTTTCAATTTTTTCTTGAAATTCATTTTTCAAAAGAAAAAATCATTCGAAATTTTCCCAGGAATTTTAAGAAAATTGTTTCAATCACTTGAAACCTTTCAAAATTCTTGTAAAGTTTTTTTCATTCGAAATCTTGAAAATCCTCCATTTTTTGAAAAAAATTTGAAATCTTCACGAGATTTTTATTTCGAACCCGATTTTTTTTAGGTAAAGCTGTCAAATTTTTGAATTGGTTTATAATTATTTCAATTGTTTCAATTCTTTAGTACAAAAAAGTCACTTTTTTCTTATTTTGAGTAAAAATGTTGAAAATGAACAAATGGATATAAAATAATTTCTATTCATTTTAATGGACTTTTACGATTATATATTCTTAAAGATTCTAAAGAATATTGTAACATTTTCAATGATTTTAAGGGATTTCTAAATAACTTTGGAAAATAAATGAAATTATTTCTAATTTCAATGAATTCTTAGCAATATAAAAATTTTTGAAAGGATTCTAAGGAATTTCAAGAAATTTTACAAGATTTAAAGAATTTTATTTATCTACATAATGAATTTCCTATAATTGAGAAAATTTTTTAGAAAATTCATCACAGGAAAATAAATGATGTATACTGATTTTCCAATATCATTAATTTTGCAAGTTGTCGCCTACTTTGACTAATATTTTTTTTAACAACTTTTTATTTAGTAAAATTAATTCCCATTATTTTCACTTGAATTCATATTGTTTCACTTGAATAAACATGAAAACGTGTTTAGCAGAATTTTTTTTTCGAAATTTAGGTTAAATATATAAACATTATAAACTCGTCGTATTCCAATGACTTGGAAAAAATGATCTTAATTTGATCCGAAAGTTGATTTAGGACTCTCTGACATTATCTCTGCTTATTTATATTCAAAGTGATTATGCGAAGTAAACGATGAGTATTATAATTTTAAAAATCCTATGAATTTGAAAAAAAGTCACTTGATATCTTTCGAATCCCAAAAAAAAATAAAAATAAAAGTATTTTGATCTTTTAAAATCCGTGAAAATCCGATAAAATCTCTGAAAATCGATTAAAGTCACTGAAATTCCGTGAAGTATTTCAAAATATTATCAGATCCCTTGAAATCTTTCAAATTTATTTAAAAGACATTAAAATCTTGAAAAAATTCTTCGAATTTCGTTGAAATATTTACAAAATAAATACAAAAATCAAGCAAAGTATTCAACTTTTTGAACTAAAAAAATCAATTTTACTTCAAAAATTATTTTTCAATTCAAACAAAGGAATTTTCTACAAAAAAGGTTGAATTTTGTGCCAAGTCAATTAATTTTCGATCCATTTTTCGACAAAGAGTTAAATTTTCTACCAAGAGGATTCATTTTCTACAACAACAAAGAAGAATTTTTATCAAAATACACGAATTTTCAACCAAAAAGATCAATTTTCAGCTAGAAATGGAATAGTTAAAATTTCAGCTTGAAAAAATAGTGTTTAACCAGAAAAATTAATTTTTAACTGAAATTATAAATCTTAGACTGAAAAAAAAAGATTTTCAACAAAGTATTTCGATTTCCGACCAAATAGTTGAATTTTTAAACCAATAATAAGAATTTTCTACAAAAATGTGAATTTTCAACCAAGAAGTTTATAATTTTCTACCAAAAAAAAGACAAATTTTCAATCAAAGACATGCATTTCCAACTGAAATTTTAAATATTCAACCAGAAAAATGAATTTTCAAGAAAGTTGTTCATTTCCCAACCAAGGTGTTTAATTTTCTATCAAAAAAAGATAATCTTGCAACCAGAAATGGAATATTTAAATTTGCAGCTTGAAAAAATAGTTTTCAGCCAAAGAAATTAATTTTTAACTGAAATTATAAATCTTATGTTGACAAAAAAAATTTTAACAAAGTATTTTAATTCTCGACCAAATAGTTGCATTTTTAAACCAATAACACGAATTTTCTACAAAAATGTGAATTTTCAACCAAGAAGATTATAATTTTCTACCAAAAAAGGAAACATTTCAATCAAACACATACATTTCAACAAAAATTTTGAATATTCAACCAGAAAAATGATTTCTTAAGAAAGTAGTTCATTTTTCAACCAAAAGTTGTTCAATTTTCTAAAAAAAAATATATATAACCTTTCAATCAAAAGCGGAATATTCAAATTTACAATTGAAAAAATTAGTTTCCAGCCATAGAAATTAATTTTCTTCTTAAATGATTAATCTTAAACTAAAAAAAAAAGATTTTCAACTATGTATTTCAACTTTCAACCAAATAGTTGAATTTTCTATACCGAAATGTTGAATTTTCGAGCCGAAAATATGAATTTTCTACAAAAATATAAATTTTCCACCAAGAAAATTATAGTTTTCTGCCAAAAAAGAAAAAAATTTCTATCAAAGACATGCATTTCCAACTATAGCTCAATTTTCAACCAAGAACTCTAATTTCCTACCGGAAATGAAATATTTAAATTTACAATTGAAAAAATTAGTTTCCAACCGAAGAAATAAATTTTCAACCAAAAAAATTATAATTTTCTACCAAAAAAGAAAAATTTTCCATCAAAGGCATAGATTTTCAACTGAAATTTTGAATAATTAACCAGAAAAATGATTTTTAAAGAAAGCAGTTCAATTTTCAACCAACGTGTTTAATTTTTTACCAACAAAAAAAAATTTTCAACCGGAAATGGAACATTAAAATTTACAATTGAAAAAATTAGTTTCCAACAATGAAATTAATTTTTAACTGAAATGATTAATTTTAAACTCAAAAAAATAGATTTTCAACTATATATTTCAACTCTTGATCAAATAGTTGAATTTTTGAGCCAAAAATACGAATTTTATACAAAAATAAAAATTTTCAACCAAGAAAATTACAATTTTCTACAAAAAAAAAAATTAATCAAAGAAATGAATTTTTAGCTGAAATGATTAATGGCGAAATAAAAAAAATTGATTTTATCAAGGTATTTCAACTTTCGATCAAATAGTAGAATTTTCGATACCAAATTGTTTAATTTTTGGGTCGAAAATACGAATTTTCTACGAGAATATAATTTTTCAATCCAGAATATTGATTTTCTACCAAAAAAGACAAATTTTCAATCAAAGACATGCATTTCCAACGAAAATTTTGAATAATCAACCAGAAAAATCCTTTTTTAAGAGAGTAGTTCAATTTTCGACCAACGTGTTTAATTTTCTACCAAAAAAGATAAATTTTCATCCAGAAATGGAATATTTAAATTTACAATTAAAAAAATTAGTTTCCAACCAAAGAAATTAAATTTTAACTAAAATTATTAATCTTAAACTAAAAAAATTGATTTTCAACCAAGTATTTCAACTTTCGAAAAAAGAGTAGAATTTTCTATACCAAATTGTTGAATTATTAAACCAAAAATAATTTTCTACCAAAATCTAAATTTCCAACCAGAAATGGAATAGTTGAATTTACAGTTTGAAAAATTAGTTTCCAACCAAAGAAATGAATTTTTAACTAAAATTATTAATCTTAAATTTAAAAAAAAATGGATTTTTAACAATATATTTCAACTTTTGACTAAAAAGTAGAATTTTTTATACCAAATTGTACAATTTTTGAACCGAAAATACGATTTTTCTTCAAAAATATAATTTTTCAAACAAGAAGATTACTTTTCTATAAAAAAAACGAATTTTCAATGAAAGAGAGGAATTTTCCTACTAAAATTATGAATATTCAACCAGAAAAATGATTTTTTAAGAAAGTAGTTCAATTTTCTACCACAAAAGATAAATTTTTAACCAGAAATGGAATAGTTAAATTTACAGTTTGAAAAATTAGTTTCCAACCAAATAAATGAGTTTTCAACTAAAATAATGATTATTCTTGAACTAAAAAAAAAAATAAAATGGATTTTTAACGAAGTTTTTCAACTTTTGACCAAATAGTTGAATTTTCTATACCAAATTGTTGAATTTTTGAACCAAAAAATACGAATTTTCTTAAAAAATATAATTTTTCAATCAAGAAGATTAATTTTCCAAAAAAAAGCGAATTTTCAATGAAAGAGAGGAATTTCCTACTAAAATTATGAATATTCAACCAGAAAAATAAATTTTCAAGAAAGTAGTTCAATTTTCAACCAATGAGTTCAATTTTATACCACAAAAGATACATTTTCAACCAGAAATAGAATAGTTAAATTTACAGTTAGAAAAATTAGTTTCCAACCAAAAAATTAATTTTTAACTAAAATAATGATTATTCTTAAACTAAGAAAAAATAAAATGGATTTTTAACGAAGTTTTCCAACTTTTTACCAAGTAGTTGAATTTTCTATACCGAATTGTTGAATTTTTGAACCAAAAATACGAATTTTCTTCAAAAATATAATTTTTCAAACAAGAAGATTAATTTTCTATAAAAAAAACGAATTTTCAATGAAAGAGAGGAATGTCGTACTAAAATTATGAATATTCAATCAGAAAAATGATTTTTTAAGAAAGTAGTTCAATTTTCAACCAAGGAGTTCAATTTTATACCACAAAAGAAAAATTTTTAACCAGAAATCGAATATTTAAATTTACAATTTAAAAAATTAGTTTCCAACCAAAGAAATTAATTTTTAACTAAAATAATGATTATTCTTGAACTAAAAAAAAAATTAAATGGATTTTTAACGAAGTTTTTCAACTTTTTACCAAATAGTTGAATTTTTTATACCAAATTGTTGATTTTTTGAGCCTAAAGTACGATTTTTCTACAAAACTGTAAATTTTCAACCAGGAAGATTCTTTACCAAAAAAGACGATTTTTCAACGAAAGAGATGACTTTCGTACTAAAGTTATAAATATTGAACTAGAAAAATTATTTTTCAAGAAAGTAGTTCAACTTTTAATGAAGTAGTAGAATTCGTAACTAAAAGCGATCCATTTTTAAACAAAGAAATGCATTTTTAACTAAAATGCTGAATACTAAATTTCAAAAAATTAAGTTTTTACAAAATATTTCAACTTTTGACCACAAATAGTTGAATTTCCTATACCGAATTCTTGAAATCTTGATACTCTTGAAATCATTAAAAAGCAGAAAAAACTCTGAAAATCTCATTTACAGTAAAAATAAATTATATATCTTTGTTATGGAATGACGATTTTTGATCTACTAGTCTAAACCAAAATGGTTATAGTCTTCAGCTGTGAAAAAATTTCACTCCAGCTCTGCTGGGATTCGAACCCAGGTCTACAGATTGCCAGTCTGGTGCTCGGCTAACAGTTAAAGCACCAGACCGACAATCAGTAGACCGGGGTTCGAGTCCCAGTGGATCAAAACTCAATTAAATGATTATTCTTGATATATTTAGTAAAAAAAAATATTAAAAAATTATAAATTGTTACAATTGGGAGTCTAAAATTCAAAAAATCATCCTTATATAATTAATAGACGTTCCCTTTCTGACACTATCTTCGCTTATTTAAATTTAAACTGATTATGCGAGGTAAACGATGAATATTATAATTTAAAAAAGACTTCTTTCCTCCGAGCGTCTTTTATGGTTTATTGTCCATAAAATGTGACATTTATGTTAAAAGTGACGAGAGAATAGTGCGTGGGAAAGAATACGTCCATTGTGAATTGCGACCTTGAAAAATGTTTTTGCGGCTGCAACTTTTTAACTCTGTCAGAACATAATGTGGTAATTAGTCTTTCTGTAGTCCAACTGAACCTCAAGACCTCTGCGAAGGTCCAAAGGTAGAGTGGAATTCCCATTTCAGATAGTACACGACGGAAGTCGTGTACATAATTTTCTAAGAAACATAAGTATGTGGGTTTGTACATGTAGATTGTAGATGCTGAAGCTATAGTGCTTCTTTGTGGTTTTTAAAAATAGGATTTCATATAAGCGGTTATGCTGCCCTCATTTTGAAGAACACCGTTAACTGAAAAAATTGAAAAATTAAAAATTAAACAAAAAATTTTTTAATTGGGAGAAAAAATTAAAATAAAATAACATTATCGCTAACTTCTGGATTAATTTTTCTCATTTTCACTCAATTTTCGAATAACTATTTATTTTTTAACATTTAACGTCCATTTTCTAAATGCAAGCATTGTGAGCAAAATTAATCAGCTAATTCTTAATTAACCAGTTGACAACATAAAAAGTATGAAACAATTATTTTCATTGAAACTTACAAATAATTTTTACTTTATATAATATATTTTTCTTTGAATTTGGACTTTTCTTTCATTAAATTTCAATCATCAATAACCTTTCAACCAGTAAAAATTGAAATATATGCACATATAATTTTGAAAATTGAATTCGAAAAATCACATCACAAACATTTAACAAAATTATATAGTTGTAATGAAGATATTTTAAAGCAAAAATAAATTTGTATCATAAAAATAGCAGCCAATATTAAATCATAGTTAATAATAGTTAATTCATCAGTTCATAGCATAAAAATCAATCACCAATATTATTTGCATTGAAACAAAATAATTTGTAGCTTACATTATTCTGAAAAATTGAATTATTCATAATCTTTTGGACTAATTCCATGAAAACTTGAAACATATTTAAATATGATGCTGAAGATTGAATTTAGATAATTATCTCACAACAAACATTTTGAAAATTATGAAATTGGAATAATCTTACACAAGATGTAGGTTACCTTTTTTCATATGAATTCAAAATATATATTTTTGTTTTATTTGAAATTGCATTTCAATACCTTTAATTTTAGTAATGACCTTTAAAACTAATTCCAGAAAAAATGTAAATGTATGTACATATTAATTAATCACATCACAACATAAAAAGTAATAAACAGTTATTTTCAGTGAAACCTTCGAATGATTTTTACTTCATATTTTTCTGAAAATTTGAATTAATAATAACCTTTTAAACTAATTTCACAGAAAAAAAAAAATATATATACATATAATATTGAAAGCAGACTTTAGATACTTATTTCACAACATCACAAATATTTACAAAAATTATACCCAACCGAGCAAGTCGCGCCTACCCCGGAAGGGAAAAGGCTTAATGGTATAATAATAATAATAATAATAATAATACAATTGGAAAATAAAGGTATTTTAAGCATGCATAACTTTTCATTATCAAAAGTATAGTTAATATTCAATTACATAGCCTTCACGTAAATAATCAATTTACGTACATACTTAATTCAGGCAAATTAAAATTTAATCTGGATGTATAAGTTAATGTTGTTTCAAAAATTAATCAGCTGATAATTGATTAATCTGTACACGATATAAACAGAATTACACTATCATTTTCATCCATGCATTCAAGTAATTTTTCCTTTACATTTCTTTTAAATTTTCACTTTCATTTCTGAGAATTTGATTTATTAGTAACCTTTCATAGTAATTTGTTGAAAAATTGATACATATTTACATATTATTTTAAAAATTAAATTCAGATAATCATTTCACAACATCACAAACATTGATAGAAATCACATAATCGGAATAGAGGTATCTTAAATGTGAATAAACTCTTATTTTACAAATTATAGCCAATAATCAATTACATAACCTTAAAGTAAATAATCATTTTATGTGCTTAATTGAAACAAATTAAAATTCAATCTTTATTTAAAATTATATTGTGAAAAAAATTAATCAGATAATAATTAATCTTCAAAAGTAAAAGTTAAAGTTAAAAAAATAAAAAGCATTAAACTATGACTTTCATTGAAACAATTAATGTTTACTTCACATTTTTTTCTAATTTTTACTTCCATTTCTAAAAATTTCATTTGTTCGTACACTTTTATGCTAATTTCAGAGAAAATAAAACATATTTACATATATTTTTGAAAACTAAATTCAGATATTATTGCCATGGAAAAATTATAATAATTTGCACTTTGTATTTTTTTTTTAAGTTTTAACATTCATTCATAAATATTTTATTTAATAATAAGCCTTTTGAATGATTCCAAAAAATTTAAGTTCTAGTATAATCAATTCAGAATAATATGTATAATGATAATTTAACAAATTAATAATAAAATAATGTTTAACATTATTTTAATGGAAATATTCAAATAGTTTTCAATTTATATATTTTAAAATTTTTTAATTGTATTTCTGAAAATTTGAATTCATAATAACCTTTTATACTAATTGCAGAATAAATTAAAACGTATGTCTATATAATTTTGAAAATTGAATTCGTATAATCATTTCACAACATCACAAATATTGACAAAAATTACGTAATTGGAATGGAGGAATTTGAAATGTAAATAAACTTTTATTCTACAAATTATAGCCAATATGTGATTTATTATTATGAAAAAATATAATCAGCTAATAATTAAACTATAATTTCAGGACATGAAAAGCATTAAATAATTATCTTCACTGAAGCATTCAAATAATTTTTATCTTATATTTTTCTGAAAATTTGAATTATTAATAACCTTTTGAACCTTTCAGAAATTTAAATTTTCCATTTAAAAAATTCGTTTTTTATATCAAAGGATTCGTGAAAGAAAGATACAACTAATTATTATATATTTTATTATTAATTATACGATTATTATTAGTACAATAAAAAATAATTATGCAAAAATCGTTAACTGAGATGTACAGAATTATTTGGAAGAGTACCCTCAACTCGAGAAATTGTACCGTAATTTGCTTCTCAACTGCACTGCGCATGCGTTGCATCGGCAATCTTTATTGTATTATCATTAAAAACATAATAGACGTTTTCTATATAAAAAAAGGTTTTTAAAAATAGAGTGTTGTATAGAAATAAATAAAACAATATTTTGATGTGACGCTGAATGCTTTTTAAACATTTCTTTTAATCACACAAATACTGAAATTACTTGCAAGAAAAGAAGTATTATCAGTTTCTTTTTAAGCTTTCATAAACCTAAATTTTATAATATACTTGAGAAAATGATAAAAGATTTTAAAATATTTCAGATTTGTCAAAAAGAATCTAGAAGATTACAAGAAAACTATTTTACAGGATTTTACAAAATATTAGGGAAACTTCGATCCTCTTTAAAAGATATTTAGGAATTTTAGAAATATGGGAGAAATAAAATATATTTAATAAATTTTCGGTAATGCTTCCAAGTTTTGAATTATTTTTAATCTATTAAAAACCTCTTAAATTCTTAAAAAATATTTTTAGCTGACTCGAATTTTTCTTAAAAGTTTAAAAAATCATTCAAAATCCAAAAAAAAATTTCTTAAAATCTTCCAAATTTTCCTAGAAATTTGAAGAAAATTATAAAAGATTTTTGAATATTTCAGATGTGTCAAAAAAGAATCTAAAAGATTTTAAAAAAAAATTATTTCCCAGGGTTTCACGAAATATAAGGAAAAATTCGAGCCTTTGCAAACCATATTTAGGACTATTTAGGATAAGCTTCCAAGTTTTTAAATATTTTAAATCTATTCAAAACCTCTTAAATTTCTAAAAAATACTTTTAGCTGACTTAAATTTTTCTTTAAATTTTGAAAAATCATTCAAAATGTAAAAAAAGTGCCTTCAAATCTTCCAAATTTTGCAAGGAACTTTGAGAAAATTTGTTTCTTTACTTAAAACCTTTCAAAATTCTTTTAAAGCTTCTAAAATTTTAGTTTGAAATCTTTTTAAAAAATCTGCATCTATTAAAATCGTTTACAGTTTAAAATTATTTTAAAATCTCTTCAAATCTTCTAAATATTTCGTCAATTTTATTTAAAAGAATTTGTTTTCCTATTATTCCCCTATTTACGGAAAAATTACCCTAATCTTCAGTCGATATTTTTCAACACTCAGAATCTTTTGAACCTACGCCAGTGTTTCCGGGGAGTGGGGAGCGAATAGCGAGACTAGAGGCGAGACTAGATCAAAGGAAAGGGAAGTCTTTCCACCGGCGTAAGCTAATCATTATCTTCAGAGTCTACTTTCTTCCTATTTCCGCAATAAAGACTGTGGAAACCTTCGAAGTGGAATTAAAAAAAAACCTTGAACCTATAAAAAATCAAGATAAAATCAACAACTAAAGAATCCGCAAAAGTGGCACTGATCTTTATGTCATTTCGGTTGAATTGCGTAGTTTTTAACCAAACTGTTGCACTTTTAACGAAAAATGATAATCCAAAAGAGATGACTTTTCAACCAAGAAATAATTTTCCTTAAAGAGAGAGAAAAAACGCCATACGAATTGTTGAATATTGAAAATAAGATAGCGAATTATCTACAAAACAACCGAATAGTTGAATTTTCTACCGGAATAATCGAATTTTCAACAAGACAGTTAATTTTGAGGCCAAAGACGAATTTTCGCAAAGCAGTTGATTTTTTAACAAACAAGTTTATTTTCAACCAAATAATAAAATTCTAAACTAAGATCGTTCAATTTGAAACAAAAAAATGAAACAGTTCAGTTCTCAGTAAAAAAGAATAATTTAAAAAGAAACGAATTTTCAACAAAATAGTTAAATTTTCAATTAAATAAATAAAGTTTCAGCCAAAAAGATTAATTTTCTACGAAACAGTTTAATTTAGAACCGAGGGATCGTGCGCGTATTTCGAAGAAAAAATATTTTAATTTTAACTGTTAACAATTTTCAACAAAAAATGGAACAGTTGAATTTTCAGGTTAAAAAATTAATTTTCAAAAACAACAAACAAATTTTAAACAAAGTAGGTAATTTTTCAATTAAATGAATCGAATTTCTACCAAAAAGACTAATTTTCTGCAAAAAAGTTTAATTCAGAACTAAAAACGATTTATTTTCAATGAAAAATAGAACAGTTACAGTTTCAGTTTAAAAAAGTAATTTTCTTTTTCGGCTTGCAGTCGATATTTCTCCTCACTCCGAATCCTTTGAACCTACGCCAGTGTTTCCGCGGAGTGGGGAGCGAATAGCGAGACTAGAGGCGAGACTATATCAAAGGAAAGGGAAGTCTTTCCACCGGCGTAAGCTATCAATATCTCCAGAGTCTACTTTCTTCCTCTTTCAAAATAGAGACTTCCAATCTTCGAAGTGAAAAAATAAAAGAAACCTTCAACCTATAAAAAAGCAAGATAAAATCAAAAACTAAGAAATCCGCAAAAGTGGCACTGATCTTTATGACATTTCGTTTGAAGTGCGTAAACAGTCGTGCGCGTATTTCGAACAAAAATTATTTTAATTTCAACTGATAACAATTTTCAACAAAAAATGGAACAGTTAAATTTTCAAATAAAAAAATTAATTTTCAATAAAAAAAGAAATTTGCAACAAAATAGTTCAATTTTCAATTGAATAAATAAAATTTCAACCAAAGAAACAAATTTTCTACAAAAGAGTTTAATTCAGAACTAAAAACGATTAATTTTCAATGAAAAATAGAACAGTTACAGTTTCAGTTTAAAAACGTAATTTTCTTTTTCGGCTTGCAGTCGATATTTTTCTTTACTCAGAATACTTTGAACCTACGCCAGTGTTTCCGCGGAGTGGGGAGCGAATAGGGAGACTAGAGGCGAGACTAGATCAAAGGAAAGGGAAGCCTTTCCACCAGCGTAAGCGATCATTATCTACAGAGTCTACTTTCTTCCTCTTTCCCAACAGAGACTTCCAATCTTCGAAATGAAATAAAAAAAAA
>CAKNXH010062116.1:0-35640 GCA_932178445.1 Andricus quercusramuli
TGTCATGTCATGTGTCATGTCATGTGCCATGTCATGTGTCATGTCATGTGTCATGTCGTGTCTCATGTCATGTGTCATGTTATGTGTCATGTCATGTGTCATGTCATGTGTCATGTTTCACGTTATAACATGTGTCATGTTATGTAATTTGACATGTCATATTATGCACCATGTCATGTCATGTGTCATGTAATTTCGTGTGTCATGTCATGGCTTGTGCCATGCCATGTGATGTGTCATGCTATTTCATGTGTCATGTTATGTCTTGTTTTACGTCGTTTTTCATGTCATGTGTCATGCCATTTGTTATGTCATTCGTCATGTCATGTCACGTGTCATATCACGTCATGCCTTGTGTCATGTCATGTGTCATGTCATGTCACTCGTCATGTCATGTGTCATGTCATGCCATTTGTCATGTCATGTGTCATGTCATGTGTGATGTCATGTGTCATGTCATCTCATGTGTCATGTCATGCCATGTATCATGTCATGCCATCGCCTCGAGGTTCGGTGGAACTCCTCTCGCGTCTAAGAAAAGTAACATTTGGTCCCTCCTATACCGCTGTCTGGCTCTGCTTATTCAGATATTGAAATATAATAATATACAACTTGTATGCTTCATGACTACTCTAATATTTGGTCCTTATTTTGCACTTATTTTTATTCTCAGCTACTATGAAGGATGTTTCATTTCACTGAATTTTGTTACACACTAGTGATGTGTAAGAAAACAAACGATGTTTTAGGATTTGTGATTTCTCTTCCACGAGCACATCTGCTAGGGTCCCTTAATTTTCAAAATACCTAGGTGATGAACTCGTACTTGACAAGCACTTATTTAACCTATTGTTTAAGACGGCCTTCGTTTGAATCATTTCCTTCAAAAAAATAAATTTGAAGGGCCCGCATTAGAAGTAACTTTTACGATTTTCTTTCAAAATCAGGGTTAAATTTTATTGCCTCTGGTCCATCTGCCGGCCAGGTGGAACTCGCAACACGTTTTGGCCAGGCCCTGGAACAAAACCTAGCCCAGACATACGTGACAATATCTCTTTTTCGCAAGGCCCAATGCTGCTTTCTCTTCTCCCTTAATATTCTCACCTCTCCAGTTTCGCTCTCTAATTTCTAGTCGCGCGCTCTTTCGCTCTTTCCCTCCAGCTCCTCCCTATTAACTCGATACCTCTTCTCTCACTCTGTGCAACCTTGAACGGAAAATAATTTTCCATACTTTAATTTTTCATAGTGAGCCGGCCATCTCATTGTGGAAAAGAAAGAAGTATGGAATTGTTAAAAAATGATAGGAAACCGTATTGTTGAATTCTTTCACTTCTTTCGGAGAAATTCCACCTTTATTTTAATAGCAACTAATTGAATTAACCAAAATCTATATATGAGAAGAGTTGAATCGAATGTGAGAAGTTAATCTCTCATGTATTTATAATATATTATCGTATCTTATTATCAATACATATTATCAATAACCACTGAATTATAGTAATATAATTATACTAATGGTAATGATAATATAGGCTATTATTATTATGATGTTTCAATACATTGCGGTTTCATATTAATTCGTCTTGAATGTATTTCGTTATAATTAAATTAGCGTATAAATTAACGATAACAATATAATTATAATAATGATAATAATGATATAGGCCATTATTATTATCATGTTTTTTATATATTATTATTTTCATATAACTCCGTCGTAAGAAGGTTAGGATTTAATTGTAGACAGTTACCGTAACCATACGTCCTATCAATTGAATGTCAAAAATACAACATTATATTAAAATAAATACAACACTATTCATAGTAAACTTCTTTGTAATAAATATTATGTTATTGTAACGTATTATATTGTAATTTTAGCTACGACTATATATAAAGGGAGTATAATATCTATTTAGATCCATATTAATGACGCTACGAGTCAAGTTGCCCGTCTCGAGACTGAGCGGGTGGAGAGTGGATATTGCACCCCACCACAGCGCTCTCCGTTCCTTCTCTTAGTTCGAACCCACCATATTGGACAGAAGTTTCCTCTGCTATCGGGGCCGTACTCTCGTCTCTAGCTCGGCAGCAGCACGCGCACGGCAGATTCATTCTGTGTGTACCCGCCAAATTGAACGAAAGTGTTTTTCTCTTCTGCCTCCGAATTTTCAACGAACTTGAAAATTGTATTCTCTCTCTACCACCGAAAGTAGTAGAAGTGTGATTGAAGTATTTGTAGTGTTCAAAATATAGCATATTTAACGTGCAAAGTGAGTGAACATGTATGGGTTTATGCCCTTATAACGTACAAATCTAGCTTAAATCTAAGTGTCAGTGTGACGGTGAGCGCGTCGAAGGTGTGTGTGTGAGTGTATGTGCGTGTACGCGCTATTGACAGTCTTAAGTGTAAGTGTGGTGTCTCCGCGTCTACTTGTTCTTGGGTGTGCGTGTGAGTTTTAACCTAAGAAAAGAGAATGAAGGTTGGTAGCGGTGCGTGAGGAAGCGTGTGAGAGAGAGATAGAGTGAACGTACAGCGTGCTCAAGCGTGTTCAGGAGAGAGGGGATGGAGGCGCTCTTGTGGCAGCGGGATGTGCGTGGTCACTAGGTGGTCGGTTCGGTTGGTAAGGTCGGTCAGGACGGTCAGGTCGGTCAGGTTGAGGTGAGGCGGTAGGGGGAGACCCCAGGTTGGCCCAGGGTAGGCTGAGTGTGAGTCAGCGTACCCCTTTGCCCGATGGACGACCATAGTTGCTCCAGGTAGTCGTACATCGGGTGGGCCCTCCCAGCGGGCACAGAAACTCAAGTTTAGGGCAGGTTAGGCTGGGTCTTAGTCAGCGAACCCCTTTGCCCGACGCACGGCCATAGTTGAGCCAGGTGGTCGTACGTCGGGTGGACTTCACCGGGAGTTCCCGCGAGAGATGCCTAGGTTGTGAGGGGGGCTTACAAGATGAAGGGGGGCGTCAGACAGGTTGCCCTGGTTGACGTCACTCCTTGCCTAGCAAATCGTGGCCGTAGCTGCTCCAGGTGGTCACGATTCACCTCGGCCTCTAGGCACAGTGCGGATCCCCAGGGAGTCCATCGGCTGTTGGTCCCGATCGCTCTACCATAGCAGCTCCAGGTGGTAGAGAGACCAGTCAGCTCGTCGAGCGCAGGCACCCCGGTGTAGCCGGTTTGCTTTTCCTTCTACACATATATGTGTTTTTTTTTAACTTAAGACAACGGAATATCTCAAAAAATACGCATCCTACGGAAAAAATGTGCGAAACAAAAACTTTTTATTTTCGAGGGGGAAAAAACATTTGTTAAAATTTACCCCACCCTCGCCCCCACAGGAGGCAGGGGTGTGGGTAACTTTGTAATTTCAAATGGCAACCCCAATTTTTTATCACAGATTCAGATTCTCCTTTACGAAATACGTAAGTTTTATTCGAAAAATTTGTTTCGATTCGCGATAGATGGCGCTGCAATTGCGGAAAACCAAATTGTTGACACTACTTTTAGCTTGACCCAGGAATAACGACGCGGACGTAGTAGTTGTCTATTCCCTTCGAGGTGCTTGATTTTGGTGAGTCCCCTTGCCTCTCACCACAGGGATGCTTGATTTCGATTAATTATCTTACAATAAGTGCTCAAAATGGTGTCCGCGCACTTCGATGCACTTGTTAATCCGAGCTTTGAAAGATTCCACACAAATGCGAATTGTGTCTGCTGATATTTGTGCACAAGCAGACCTGATTCGCTCGATCATGTTATCACGAGTTGTGGGCACATCTTGATACACGCGATTCTTTAGATAACCCCACAAATAGAAATCCGGCGCCATAAGATCTGGCGATCTGGCAGGTCAATTTACTGGACCTCCTCTACCGATCCATCGTCCATTGAATTCGCGATTGAGTGCTTCCCTCGCGATTGCCGCATAATGTGCTGGACAACCGTCATGTTGAAACCACGTGTTGTGTCGCACTTCCAAGCTTAAGTCTTCCAGCAATATTGGAAGTTGATTTTCTAAAAAGTCACGATATTTTTCACCGTTCAAATTTCCATCAATAAAATACGGACCGATAAGTTGATCTCCAATTATTCCACACCAAACGTTCACGGATCTTGAACGCTGATGCTCAACTTCACGCAACCAATGTGGATTTTCTACACTCCAATAATGCATGTTGTGCCGATTAACGTTACCGTGGTTTGTGAAAGACGACTTGTCTGTGAAGAGTACTAGAAAAAAGAAAGTCGGGTTTCCTTGTATCAGCTGAACCGCCCATTGCCAAAATGTCACTCGGTTCTGAAAATCATTTCCATGAAGTTCTTGATGCAGTGAAATATGATACAGATGATAATTATTACGTTTTAATACCTTCCAAACACTGGATAGAGACATTCCGGTATCGCGGCTTAGTTGTTGAGTACTAATATGAGGGTCATGAGTGACTGCAGCTAAAATTGCAATTTCATTATCAACTCCAGTAACTGTTACTTGACGCTTCCTTTTTTTCGGTTGTACACTTCTGTCAGTGATGAAGTTTCGGACAACCCGGTGAAAAGAAGCGCGTGAAGGAACACTTTCTGGAAAGCGTTGAGCATAAAGCGTGAGAGCATCATTGATATTCCTGCCACTTTCTCCATAAATGAGAATCATTTCAATCTTCTGTTGCTGTGATAGAATTTCCATTGTAAAAGTAATGAAGTGAGGTAATGAGGAAATGCAACGACACCCAAACCAACTCAAACGAACGTGACCAACAACAATAACCCAAACGAAAGCAACCAACACACCCAAATCAAATGAACACAATCAACCTTCCTAATGAATAAACATTAATCACGGACAGACGCGGTTATCGCTCGGTCGGAATGACGTAGAGGATTGTAGTCAGTGGAGACTCGATGATATATAATGTCTACATCCAAAATCGACTGTCGTCAACCAACTGCATCCGGGAATGGTTTTCGACAGTTTTATCACTTTTACTGTCCCGTTGCCAGAAGTTCAAGCACCCCGATGGATGGTGAGAGGCAAGGGGACTCGCCGAAATTAAGCACCTTGAAGGGAATAGCCAACTACTACCTCCGCGTCGTTATTCCTGCGTAGAGCTAAAAGTAGTGTCAACAATTTCATTTTTCGCAATTGCAACGCCATCTATCGCGAATCGAAACAAATTTTCCGGATAAAACTTACGTATTTCGTAAAGGAGAATCTGAATCTGTGATAAAAAATTGGGGTTGCCAGTTGGAATTACAAAGTTACCCCCACCCCTGCCTCCTGTGGGGGTGGGGGTGGGGTGAATTTTAAAATCTTTTTTCCCCCTCGAAAATAAAAAGTTTTTATTCCAGACATTTTTTCCGTAGGATGCGTATTTTTTGAGATATTTCATTGTCTCAATTTAAAAAACACACCCTGTATATATACATATATACTTCCATGTATGTAACGAGCGGCGGTACTGCTCGTTACAATGTTTACCTTTTTCACCACTTCGGGGGACGTAATGTAATATTTCTTTGATTATAACTTGTCTCCGTTCGAACCTCGGTCTCCCATAACTGCACCCTCTAACCTCATCTACCAATTCCCTTATCTCCATACACCTAAAATATCTGAAAGTAAATGCCTACGTGTATTCATCGTTTTGTTTTTAACTCGCTGGATTCTGCTGTTTACGGTGCGTCAATTGATTCACAGAATTATATTTTATTGTTTCTGGTTATGCATTTGCCTTATTTATTCAAATCAGTATTTTTGTGTGATATTTTCGCTGGCATGGTTTGACTTTTGTTTATGCTCCTCTGATCTGGGTGTTCGTTTACTCATTATTTCGAATAAACTATTGTGCGTGTTCCCTTCGCTTATTTTATTTCCACGTCACGTCCGTTTAATCTCTATGTTCTTTTGGGGTCCGCATAATCTTGGATTTTTGTTCCATATTTTGCAATGACTAACCCTTCTACCCCGTTAGGCCGTTTGGAAAGCAACGGAAATCATTGATTGGTCCTCTCGCCGAAGCTGGCTAGAAAGCCTCGCGCCTCGCCAACTGACGTACCTCGCGATCCACTGACCTTTTCACTGTCTGTTGTCTTCATTATGTTTTCATTTGATTAGCCTTCTATTCTGTTAGGGTGTTTGGGCAGCAACAAATTTCCTTGATTGGTTCCCTTGCCAAAGCTGGATCGAAACCCTTCGCCGTTTCCAAATTCAGACCTGCCGACTTTTTCTAAGCTCTAGGTCCAGCTTCCCCTATTCCAGCAGGGAAAAATTTGCAAGCGCCCGTCACAGTCTTTGTGGCAACCGCAGCCCTACAAAACGTGTCAATTCGGTCGCCGGGTGTGACGAGCATACTCTTCGTCGTTTCCAATTTCAGAACTGCGGATTTGTCCCAGGTCAATCTATCCCTTTCGCAATGGAACAGAACACTGAAATGCCCGTCACATTTGCCAAAAGCAACGACTAATATTCAGCCTACTGATCTGGTGCCCATTAAGATGGTACCTGAGTCTTCTTCGCCTACTTAGTCCTACACCGCTCTTCCCTTTCCCACCAGCATCGTTTCTGAACCTTATAGCCCCAACGCTCTCAGTTAACGATTGTCTCGGCTTCGCTAGGGCATTTTAGTCGCCAGCCACGCCCATGCCCGAGTACGCTGGAAAGAATCACGAAGACCCGCAGAAATTCCTGGCTGATTGCGAGCGGTACTTCACTCAGGCACGCATGGACCCCGGCGTATGGACTCTCATGGTTGAGAAACACCTCGAAGGACGAGCTCGGATCTGGTGGACGAATTTGGAAGAACTCTCGTTCATCTGGAAAAAATTTAGAGAACAATTGCTGACCAAGGTCAACAGCGTGACAGCCATGGTGCAGCTGTAAGGAACACCGTACTCACGACGACAAGGCAAGAAGAAAGCGCTCCCCGTATTTTCGCAGGAGCAATTCTTATTCGCTCAGCGTTTGTGTCCCTCGATGACAGACACCGAAATCACAACCCTTTTACTCGAAGCCGTCAAGCCAACAATCTAAGGGTTAGTTCGAGGTCGCAACCCGACCACTTTCACCGCTTTACTAGAATTTGCAATGCAAGCAGAGCGCGACGAGGCGGAAAGTATCCTTTAGAAGGAGGCGCCAAAGAAGAAAGATGCCAGGAATCAAACAATGCAGGATAATATTCAACAGTCTATCCACGAGCGACTGCCACCGCCCTGCCGTTACTGTCCTGGGAGACACATGCACAGAGACTGCCCAGTGTAGGCTACATATCGCAAGGGCCAGCAAAGGAGGACCCAGCTCTGTACGGAAGACTGGCGGGATCGGGCGCCCGAGATTCAAGCCTCTGATGCCCGATAACCTTGACTCGCCAATCCCCAGCTCTATCGACTTCATGGGACAGAACTTGCCATGCACTAGGGTTCGCCTCGGGACCCGTGAAGTCGTGGCTGAGATAGACTCATGTGCCTTGGACAACTTTGTCAGCTACGACATCCTCACGGACGAGAAACGAAGAAGCCTGCAGCTGGGTCCCAGTTAATTTTCAGGAAAATGCAAACATTATTTCTAATATCAAGTAAATTCTAGGTAGTGTACCAAAGAGAGCGTTGGTGTTCCAGGCGATAGAGCGTCAGGTTTCCATGCAGACGGACTGGGATTCTATTCCTGAGCCGGTACCAATGGAAATTTTTCTATGTATTCTTACCGGTTCTTCGGTGGTTCGAAATCCACCTTAAACTGTAGCTCCCCTCAAAAGAGGCTAAATACTTCCCAGGATACGGGCTCGATGTCGACGGGACTATTCGTGGGGGTAACCATAGTCGACTATGCGAGGACTCGGGAAAGAGTTAGCGATCTTCTTGCGTAGAGGTTCCATGTCGAGGAGACTAGCGCTCGGTGGTCGATTGCAAGTAATAAACATGAGTGTGGCACAATAGGCTTCATAGCTCAAGTACCAGGGGAGGATCTCACGGGTTTCCATGCCCATATTACAAATAACAAAAAACAGCATGTGCACCGAAGAAGTAAAATTTAATGGCTGTGGGCAGAAAGAAAACCAACTACAAAATTGAATGATAAGGAATCTGACAGAATTTTAATAAAATAAAAAAACAGAATAGGAATTTGAGTACATTATTACGTAATTAATAGGTCAGGTTAGGCTATTTTTGAATAAATGCATTCTCTTGAATAGAAAGAGTTTTCGGAATTTAAAACTTTATTATAATTAACCAAAAGTCTAGAGTCACAATATATTAGGTTTCAAATTATGTTACAATCACTGTAAATTTTATGGGCCTAAATCCAATATTGAGATTATCATAAGAAATAATCTATGTTATTTCCGCGAGTATAGGGGAAAGTATTGGTAAAATCATAGACAGTAATGAGTAACTTAATGTTTTTACCTGTACTTTTCCAAACATGGACGCCTATACTTAATTTCCTACGATACTTTTTTATAACGGTAATGTGTACAAGGTGTACAATGTATTCTTTGCTCCAGATGTAAAAAGGAATTT
The DNA here is from genome assembly GCA_932178445.1 of Andricus quercusramuli. Taxonomy (NCBI): domain Eukaryota; kingdom Metazoa; phylum Arthropoda; class Insecta; order Hymenoptera; family Cynipidae; genus Andricus; species Andricus quercusramuli. The sequence goes on from CAKNXH010062116.1 coordinate 8,509, forward strand.
TGATTTATGATAAATTTTATGCATGATCATGTGCATATATTTTTATTTCACAATTTTTCTATTCCAAACTCCTTCAAGGATAGTCGGTTTTGCCAGGTTGAAGTCGTCACGTACTTAAAAATTGTACTTCTTTAAAGGAAGAATATTCTCGCCAATATACATACATCGAAAATACCGCCATAATGTTTTCAAAGCTGCAGGTGATGACAAATCCAGAGAATCATAGTGTAGGACAAGTTCATCATAGGAAAGATTTGTTTAGACCTTAGAAGAGTAAGAAGGAAACTCGGGTACGTCGAGTATCTCCCTTGGCCCTCCGGGCCATCCCAAACTGTCAGACAGACGTATCACTACCTGGTGCAGAACCTGGCTTGCCTCCGTCACCCCCAGCACCGCTGCCATCGCCATCTGTGCCTGCGCCTTCTCCCCTGTACAGTGAATTACCAGTTCCTCTTGCTGATAATCCTCGAAAATCCAGGTTATACTGCAATATTAATAAAGACATAAGCATTTTTTAAAGTAAAACATCTTATGGCGCACCGCCATAAAAATACTCTCAGATGGAGAAAGAAATGGATCTCGACCTTGGGGGTGCGTGGACATGCTTTGATTTAATGTCACACTTGGGAATCTCCATGATGGTCCCGCGCGATGCGTCGGAGATTGCCGAAGTTACAGCCGGGTGAACAGTGCAATTGCGCGGTACAGGAATAAGAGGGGGGAGGGGGAGTCGTTCTGGATAATCGACGATGCGAGAGTCAATGAGAATTGACTGTAAATAAATTATAACGACGTTCTCGTTAAAAAAATCACTTTTAGAATTCTAGATTCCACATAAAATAATAAATCAAATGGACTACTTTTATTTGATTAACATATTTTATATGTGTTTACTCTTGTATTATTTAAGCAATGCAATATATAGAAAAAATATAAACATATTTTATTGAAAATAATGTTTATGAAACTTCACAACAGTGACATACGTTGGAAACCACGAACTCAACATTACTTCCAAAATGTAGTAAATTATATGGTTCCTTTCAAATTATGAACATTCAATTGAATCACGATTATGAGAAATAATTTGTTCTTATAAAATAAAATTTCGCAGTATGCAGATACCATAAACGGCGAGATTCCCTGCGTCATATTATATCGTTTTAGCTAGCATTATCTCGATAATGTAACACCTATGTAACACCTATTTATAATTTAGAAAAGGTAGGTTATTTTTTCAATTTTTGATCACTAAAATTGAAGCTTAAATTAGGTTTCAGGAAAGTATCATCAATTTGTTTTTAGGGTTATATAAATATAATATACCTAAGATTGTTGCAAAAATTTGAAGAAATTTTGGAAGATTTTAAAAGATGTGTCCAAAAAGAATGTAGAAGATTTTCAAGAAAATTTTTTTCTGTTATTGGATTTTACCAAATTGTCGGAAAAACTCGTAGCATTTTAGAAGATATATACCATATTTAGAAGTTCACGTAGTATAAACATCCGATATTGTGAAATTCCCAACACGAGGATATTCCCTAATTATGAAATTCCGGAATCTACACAATTAAAAAATTGTTCAATGATAAAATAATAAATAAAATAAAATATTTTTATTTCGATAATATAATTTTATTTTTTAATTTATTTATTATATTTACAATTTTTAAATTTTTTACGAATTAATTTCATATTGGCATGTCCAGACAGTGTCATTTCCACTGTATCATACCGTCGCTTTATTTTAAGCCAACACAATACCGATGATAGCCGCAGAGCGTGTCATGCACACCCCGAGAATATAGAACACATACTATCTAGTTCGGCATCAGCTGACAGAAACGTCATAGCCAAGGAGAAAGAAAAGAAAGAGAGGCATGAAGACCGTATAAGGGAGTTGCGAGGTAATAATAATAGTTACCAGGCTCTACAACGAGAAGATTGCAGTCCGATTGTAAAAATGCATTCAAGTAATCCAAGTAATCCAAGTAATTATTTACTAGAAACTCAATGATATCTCTGTTGGAGATTGTTGACATTACATAAAATATAGTCGAATCCAAGGGAGAAAGAAGTCAACGAAAAGAAAAAGTATATTCTGTAACTCTTGATAAGATTTCGAAGCGAAGTAAACACTGAAAGACAATTGAAAGATATAGCGAAATACTAGATGTCCCTCTATGTGCGGCGGCTTGCGCAACTCAGGTAGAGGATAGGTATTGGCGCTCAAACGCTGACTTCGTCACTTGCGATTTTCGTCTTATTTATGGAAATCCTCGGTACTCTCGAATGCGAGAAAGTATTTGACCAATATACTAATTAGTTGCTAACATCAATGTTGCAGAACTTTAATATGAAAAAAAATGTATTCTGTTAACATTTTTTCAACTTCTATATATCTAAGGGTGAGAAGGAAGAAAGAACCATTCAAAACTAAGTAAGTGAACAAAACTGGCAGTGAACTTCCTGTCCGATCTTATGTAGTCAATCGCAGACTGATGACCGAGAAATGATAGTGCTCTGCCTCTTAGTATTAGGTGTGCTTGCTTATAATAAAAAAATACAATTTTCCTAAGTTTTCTTGGACTAATTTTGAATGAGTGGACGAGATGAGCAACCAGGATCAAAAAGAGACACTACATTTCCTCTCAGATTATGTGATTTTTATTGCTGTTATTTTCAGGAATAAGAGAAATAATAATATTGAATTTATCGAACGAAAATCGAAAATTAAACCATGTAAAAATACCTAAAATTTCAAGACCCTGAATCCTGTTATTTTATGGTACTTTGAATCCAAAAGGAATGATCAGAAACAAGAAATAATATTTTGAACTGAGGTCTGTTCTGAAGTATATTTATCAAAGTTGAATATACTAACGCATTTATACACAATCAATTCGAAATAATTAGTAACATTGAAGTCTTAATCATAATTGTTATTTGGCGCGGAATGAGCCAGGTTCATGGGCTTGATGATTTGAGTGAAATTTTCGACAGTAGATTAAGATTTAAAGGAGCGTTGCAATGGTGAAAACTTACAGAACAAAAACTGACATTTGTGGGTAAAAGAGTCTATGGATACCACTGTACAATCTGTATTGCAAAGAAGTTCTAATGCGAAAAAGGCTGGTATTTGGTTTGTTTGTGAATTTTATTTCTTCAGTTTTTTTTTCAGCGTACTCAGGATGGAATTTTTACTCATATTGACACTAAAAAGTTGCTGAAAGCTTCTAAATTTTATATTATTATTTCTTCAAATAAATGTTAATTCAACAGCAGGTTTAGATGAAGGCATTGCGAGAAGTTGTAGGCTCCGAAAGCTACGATCATAGTTCCTTGAAGCAACCAATCCCGACGCAACTGGAGCGTGTACCTCATTTCGCTTCTGTGCTAGAAGTTAAGCAAGAGCGGGAAATTTACGCAAGATAACATCAAGCAACACTGTTCCTTGGAGTCAGGTCTCTAGCCGCGGATGACCTTACGCGGCAGACGGGACAGTTGGAGATGAAGGTTTCACCTCCGGATACTTTTTAGAGCTACCAATCTTTGTAGAATGTTGTGGGGAACAGTGTTGACGGACCAGATGAAGTGATCCCAGAAGAACAGCCTTTTGCATTCGGTGCGCGATGGAATGATCTTGACGCTGGCAAGCCTGAATCTTTTTGATTTGGCTAATAAATGAAGCTTCTATACCTACAAGACAGCCTATTATGAAAACTACAAGATGAACTTTGTAGCCTTGGTACAGCCTGCTCAGCTCCAAAAGAAGGGCTTGATATTTCGCCCGTTTTTCTTCCTCCTTCGCCATGATATTACCACCGGCTGGTGCCGAAAATTCTAACACGTAGATGTTCTTGTTTTTTTACATCTTGGAGGACAATATCAGGCTCCGTAGCACTGATACGTTGAGTGGTGGAGAATGAGAAATTCCAATAGATCTTACACTGATCATTCTACACAACGGACTCGAGTTCCCCCTGGGCGTATGGCAAGACGGGCAATAGATCAACACCATAGAAATGCCTAAGATGGTAATATATCACTTTCAGAGCTGCATTGTGTCTCTCTATGTACCCGCAGCGTGCCTATTTTGAGCATCCACTGAGAACATGTCAAAGTGTTTCTGGCTCTTGCTTGCACACTCGGCAGTTGGTATCGCTTACAGGTACATTCATTATGCGCTCGCGGTAAACTAAGGTGTTTATAACGCCGTCTGGACAGGCAAAAGGAAATCCCTCAATCTCCGATCTCAATCCAGCAGAATTGAGAAACAAGTTGGACAGACCCATCGAGATAAGGTGCTTGGTCGAAACAAAATTTTGAAAATTTTTAAAAAGGTAATTCATATTTGTGTTCTGTGTCACGACACGATGTCATACAAAAAAACCAGCTCGATCGGGCAATTTTTAATGGTCGCTCAACCATCACGAAGTTTTCCTGATATGTAAAACCTGAAACCGGCAAGCTCTCTCCCAACAGGGGCCGCACCTGTGGTGGTGACGTCATCTACGTCAACGCAGACGCAGAGGCACACAGGTAGTTCAGTTCTGCCTTGACCTCTCGAAAGATAAGTGGTTTCGCTAGTGAATCTCTCAGCCAATCGACGTGTGTAATATCGGCTTAATACATGCTTCTTCTTCTCCTGAACTTAAACTGTGTCGTATCGTTATTCCTTAAACCCTCAAATAGTGTCATATCTTATATCAGAAGTGGGATTGTGATAAAATCACGCGCGCTCGTTATTAATAGACGAAATAGTGATTTGTGTCTAGTGCAAGAAAAGTTGTGAGGTGTTTAAGTTAATTACTTCGTGTTACCTATAGAAGGAAGTTAACGTTTCTTGATACTATATGAAATGAGTGGTCAAAAAGGCCGTTCTAAAAGGCGTAAACGATCGCCAAGTACCACCAGTTCAATTCGGCAGATAGCTGATAGTTTCGGTAAAACTATCGAACGAATGTCGCGTTCAAGTCAGCAGTCAGTGGACAACAGCAATCAGAGAGAAGTGAATATACGTGAGCCGAAAAATACCATACCATCGTACGATCCGAGTGACGCGCATCAAACTATCGACAAATGGATAGAGAAGATTGAAGGATTGAAGCAGTTGCACAGATGGAGTGATGCAACTACGGCAACTTTTGTGACGGAGCGTCTCAAAGGGCTCGCTCGTACCTGGTATGAAGGACTTGACTCGATCGCGCTCACATGTCCTCAGTGGAAGGAGAAATTGTTAATTACTTTCAAGAATCGTACTGAAATGCCGGTGCGCTTAACAAGAATGCTCGAAAGGATCAAAACGCGAGATGAAGATATGGCAACGTATTACTTTCACAAGATCGGCTTGGTAAGCGCTTGTAATATCACAGGCCGCGATGCCGTTGAGTGCATGGCTTATGGGATCAAGGATAACGCCTTTCCAGCTGGCATTCGCGCAGCTGACTTCAACAATTTAGAAGATTTGAGAGCATTTTTGGCCAGGTATGATGAGCAGACAAAATCGAAGGTCGAAGAAAATAAAGATAAGGACCGCAAGTATCAGCGAAATTTTGGAAGTTCTTATAAGTCAAAGCCTGAATTTAAGAAGGCGGCAGATGAAGAAACACAAAAAGGAGTCAAGGAAAGATTGTGTTTTAAATGCCATCAACCAGGTCATTTTGCAAGGAATTGTAAAACAACGCCATTATCGGAGAAAAAGAAGCAAAGCGTTCTAAGTATCGGAAATGGTCGACAGTGCAACGATGCTCGCTACTTTGATGTGCTCGTCAATGACAAGCCTGTACGAGCGTATGTTGACCTTGGCAGTGAGTGTGTCACCTTACGCCAGAGTGACGCTGTCGAAGCAGGCGTCAAGGGTCGTGCGACAGGTTATTTTCAAATACCTGTTTCCGAGAAAGATATTGAGAAAACTTGAAAGCTTTGATAATATGTTTAAAGCGGATCCGCGAGGTAGGGTTAACACTCAGGCTAGATAATTGCAGATTTTTAATGTTAAACATAGATTTCTTAGGATATGAAATTAGCGAAAACGGAGTAAAACAGGGTAAGCCAAAAATTGATGCAGTTCCCAATTTTCCAACGCCATCGAACGTGCATGAGATAAGACAATTCGTGGGATTAGCCAGCTTTTTCCGAAAATTTATTAAGAATTTTCCAATGATGGCACGACCTCTTACTATGCTCGCTAAGAAAGACGCAGTATGGCATTGGGGCGAAGAGCAAAACAATGCTTTTTAAGAAATCAAAGATAAGCTAGTCTCACGCCCAGTTTTGGCTTTGTTCAAAAGAGGAGCAAAAACTGAATTGCACACCGATGCGAGCAAATGGGGCCTCGGTGGAATTTTCATGGAACTCGATGAAAATAATCAATTACATCCAGTCGCTTATTTCAGCCGACAGACGGCAAAAGAAGAGCAACGTTATCATTCATACGAACTTGAAACGCTCACTGTCATAAGCAGTTCATGTCAATTTCGTGTTTATCTGATCGGTATTTTGTTTATTATAGTCACCGATTGCAACGCTCTTCGTGCGACATTCGTCAAGCGGGATCTAACTCCCCGTATAGGCAGGTGGTGGATTCAATTACAAGAATTCGATTGCGTCATTGAGTATAGAGCAGGAACGAAAATGACGCATGTAGATGCCTTGAGCCGTAATGATGTTAGGGATTTGGTAAATGCTGAAGAGATTAAAGAAATCGGGCTTTTTCATATAGAAAACGACGACTTATTACTGCTGGCTCAAATGCAAGATGAGAAACTGAAGGTCATAAAAGAGGTTTTGATGCAAGAAGCTAAAGACAACGAAGAAAAGAGAATTCACTCCGAATACTTACTTAAAAATGAAAGAGTATTTCGAAAAACGGAAAGTGGGGTGAAATGGGCTGTACCACGTGCAATAAGGCAACGTGTTACTCGTTTGTGTCACGACGAGGTAGGTCATGGGGCATTTGCAAAGACAATTGAGAAGATGCAGCGTGATTATTGGTTCGCGGGCATGAAGCGTTACGTGAAACGTTACATTGCGGCCTGTGTAGCTTGTTTCTATAATAAAATTCCCGCCGGTAAAAAGCCAGGATTTCTATACCCAATCGACAAGATACCTGAACATACGATATATACCGAGCATACGATGCATATTGATCATCTAGGACCGTTCGTGCGTAGTAAAAGTGGAAATTGTTATTTGATAGTTGGAGTAGATGCGTTCACGAAATTTGTTTTCTTAAAGGCGGTTGCAAATACTAAAGCGTCACTAGTAGAGAGGTTTAGAGACGAGACGGCAAGTGTATTTGGATATCCGGAGCGAATAATAAGCGATAGGGGATCAGCTTTTACTAGTGAAAGATTTAAGAATTATTGCGGAAGTCTAGGCGTGAAACATGTGCTGACCGCAGTAGCTACGCCCCGAGCAAATGGGCAGGTAGGAAGGTATAATAGAACAATCCTCGATGCACTCGCTTCAAGCTCAACGAGCGATGAGGCTAGTTGGGATCGAAAGGTCAACAAAGTTAAATGGGGATTGAGCAATACTGTGAATCAAGCGACAGGTAAAAGTCCTTCAGAACCGTTACTTGGTTATCAACCGCGACAAAAATCTGAAATAAAATTATTGAACGAAATAGGAGAACCTAAAGTTCGACAAGATCGAGTTAAAATGCGTAAGCGAGCGGCCGAAAAGATAGTGAAGAATCAGATGGAAAATAAACGTCGATACGATTTGCGACGGGCTCCCCCTAGAGTGTTCAAGGTTGGTGATGCTGTGGGTGTAGAGCGGGTAGCTGGCTCGAATGAGGGCAACAGTAAGAAGTTATTGCCAGATTATGCCGGACCGTACGAAGTCAAAGAGGTCCTTGAAAAGGACCGATATGTCATTGGTGACATAAGATGTGCTCAAAGAACACAAAAGCCATACACTAACGTATTCCCCGGAGAAAAGCTGAAATTATGGGAAACTATGATCAGCCATGGTGGGAGTAGCGAGACTTCCGAGAACGAGGACTCCAATCACTGAAAGGTGCATGTTCTTATCACACTAAATATAGATAAGATAGCCATAATTGTGAAGCCGAGAATTGAATCAAGCATGGGCATTTGGCAGAGCATTGATTTTTCATTGCCGGGAAATGGTGTTTGATTGGATTTGCAGAGCTTACAAGTTGGTCGTCGTGCTGCCTAGAAATGACTCTTTTTGCAGAGCACACGAACCGAGATGCCTAGAGACTGGTAGTCTTGCAGAGCATGTAAGCAGTGGTGGCTACCGAGAAGCTTTGCTTTGCAGAGTATGCCACAACCTAATGATTGAGACCAATCATAGGTCTCAAATAGCATGTTGCATGAAAAAAAAAACATACGCCTGTCAAGCTTTGCATGTTAAAAGAACGAATTTACGTTCTGAATTACTAACTCAAGTTGTTTTCGGTATGTACAGACTCCCGCCGAAAAGTTGCAGAACGTTCGCAGAGGCGCGAACTGAATCAGGACGGCCGAATGTAAAACCTGAAATCGGCAAGCTCTCTCCCAACAGGGGCCACACCTGTGGTGGTGACGGCATCTACGTCAACGCAGACGCAGAGGCACACAGGTAGTTCAGTTCTGCCTTGACCTCTCGAAAGATAAGTGGTTTCGCTAGTGAATCTCTCAGCCAATCGACGTGTGTAATATCGGCTTAATACATGCTTCTTCTTCTCCTGAACTTAAACTGTCTCGTATCGTTATTTATTAAACCCTCAAATAGTGTCATATCTTACAGATAGCGGATAATAGGCACATAATACGTTAAAAAGTCAATAATGCAGTGCATATAGTCATTTCTGTCTAGAAACTACGTTTGGTGAGCTGTCTGCGTGACATCGACCGCTAGCGGCGGCTTGACGCTTCTGCAGCATTAGACTAGTGACTCGCAACGGACCGATTGTTGTGGCGTTTGGTCGGCCGAGTGATTTTTTTGTTCAAGTGTCCGGTTGTGAGTCTTAGCACAGTGTGTGCAACTGTACGTAGAGTACAGGAGTGCATTTAGTGTGCGTAGTGTACGCAGTGTAAGTAGAGTAAGTGGCATGGTATGATCACAGTATGAGTTCCAAAGAGAGAAAATCCGTACGTGCAATAGAAGTTCGCTACCTTCATATAAAGGAAACATCCGCGCTTCAATACTCAATTAAATTAACAACTAAGAGGGGAGTACTGGGTGTGCTTCTTTATGTTCATCTTACTAAAGAAAAGACCCTCCCTGGAGCCGCCGATGGAGTAGTGCGGGAAGTGTATGGTAAATATGAGAAGGCTCGCTTGCCTGTGCAAGACCCGAAAAACATTGCCAGGAAACTAATCACACTTCACAAACAGTATGTGGGGCTTCAGAAGAACAGAGCCTGGAGTAGCAGTACTCAACTAAGAATTATTAATTATTTTTTATTAATTTTCAATTTTATAATTTTTAATTTTATTTTAGATTAATTATTTGTTTGTTTCACGTCACATCAGTCTGTTAGCTGTTTTACAGCATTTTATTTACAGAATGTGAACCTTTTTAAACATATTGGGAAAGTTTCCCTGGACTTTATAGTTTCCCAATACCTTTTTTTACAAACTTCATAATGATTTCTAAAACTCCAAAATGATCTGAACTCACAGCAATTTTAAAATGTATTCTTAAAATGTAAAATGTATTTTTTAAATTATTCTGTAAGATGTTTGTTTCTGATGAAGGCCCACAGATGAGGCCGAAACGTCAATGAAGGAAATTTTGACTCGATTTCCTTTTTTTAATTTTTTCTGAAATGGATCGTAAGACCGAGAAAAAAATATGAAAACTTTGTTTTATCTCATATTTTCTTAGTACTCAACTAAGGAATGAGCAAAAATTCTCGAAGGAGCTCGACAAGCGGTTTGTTGTATTGCGAGCCTTCTCGTATATACCATACACTTCCCGCACTACTTCATCAGCAGCTTCAGGAACGGTCTTTTTTTAGTAAGATAAACATAAAGGAACATACCTAGTACTTCCCTCTCAGTTGGTAATTTATTTGAGTATGGGAGCGCGGATGTGTCCCTTATGTGAAGGTAGCGAGCTTCGGTTTCACGTACGGATTTCCTCTCTTTGGAACTCATACTGCGATCTTAATATGCCACTTACACTACTTACACTGTATACACTACACACACTAAATACACTCCCGTACTCTACGTATAGTTGCACACACTGTACTAAGACTGACAACCGGACACTAAAACAAAAAAATCACTCGGCCGACTAAACGCCACAACAATCGTTCCGCTGCGAGTCACTAGTCTAACGCTGCAGAAACGTCAAGCCACCACTAGCGGTCAAGGTCATGCAGACAGTTTACCAAACGTAATTTCTAGACAAAAATGACTCTATGTGCTGTCTTATTAAATTTTCAACGTGTTATGTACCTATTATCCGCCAGCAGGATGTGCCTAGCTGTTCAACTCATACCTTACCAAATTTTAGGAAAGTTTTCGAAACTTCATGATGGTTGAGCGACCATTAAAAATTGTCCGATCGAACTATTTTTTTTGTATGACATCGTGTCTTGACGCAGAACACAAATAGGAATTACCTTTTTGACATTTTAAAAATTTTGTTTTGACCATGGTTCAAGGCAACAAAATACTTAAACATTGCAAAAATCGAAAAAACAAAAAAAACTCGGGCTTTGACGGGTTAAAAAAGTACTATACGAGATAGATGTTGGCGCGTAGAAGTAAACTACTTCCACCAAAAGTTGTTGATTTTGTCTGGTCCTGGCGCTGAAAAGTTCGTAGTTCAAGAGATAGCTTTCTTCACTTCGTCAGCAGTAATTATTGGACACTCTTCCGCTGGACCCTGCAACCTTTGCCTTTGGCAGAAGTTACGAAAGAGTGATATCTTAGAAGCGTCTTCATTTAGCTGATAAGTATCTCCAAATACTTGCTCCCAGAAGACTTGAATCTCTTCTCGACTAGACGGATTTTCAACGGCACGTGACGCTTTATTGAACAGACGGGAAGGTTGAGTAGAAAAGGTGAAATTTTCCGGAATCCACTTTACTCGCCGTTCGAGGCGCTCTATGCCTGTTAAAAGGGTGCTTGGTTTTTGCGTCCAGTGCTGCTTGATGGCCAACAGTTTACACTTGTTCAGCGTGTGATTTGCTTTTCTTAAGTTTCGAGCAAGTGCCCTAACTTTTAGAGTGAATTTTTTATTTGAACTGAAGCTGTGCAATACGCTCGCGAGTCTTACTCAGATGTACTGAAGTATCGTTACTTCTGTTGTTTTCTGTAAAGGTGGTCTTGCTGGAACGGGTGGAATGTTGGCTGGATGATGTTGCTCTTCTTCTTTTTGATAAAGAGCTTCATATCCGTTCTTTCGCCAAAAGGATAAATACTGAGGCGTTTTATGAGCATATTCCGGGTTCATATTGACCCAATGGGCATGTAACCTCTTCATGAATCCTCTTCGCGCCGGTGAGCTTCTTTGACAACAGGTACGGATGGTCATAAGGATGAACCATGGTCTACATCTGAGAGAAGCCTATTGTGGGTGGCACTGCGCGATACTGGTGTCGTACATTGAATTTATACTTTCAAATATTTATAAACTCCTTACCCTAAGTAATGAGACTTAATTATACCTTACAGAATTATTTTCTGAACATTTCACAGAGCATGAATGGGTATGAATAATCATATTGCTCAATCGTTAAAACAATGATATTTCGTCGTGATACTCATTTCTATTCTCTAAATACTTGAAATAATTTATTTTTATTTTTTGAACAAAAACCAACAATTAGTTGAGGTGTCTTATTTCACCCCAATACATTTCTCCTCTCGCCTCAGATCATTGGGTGAGATGAGATATGTTACAATTTATAATTTTAATATTTATATCGCAACTAAAATTTTTTTTACAATTCGTCTTCCATGAAATGAATACACAAAGGTTTACAGAATGTGTAAAACCACTAACATTTCAAAAAACTACTATAGCTTGCAAATATTTACCTGAAAATGCTAAATATGCTCATCTCGCCCGTCTCCCCTATCACTAGCATGGAAATCAAATGTTTGAATCAGAATTTAAATTAGTTTTTTTTTTATTTTATGCTACCTCTTGAACATCTACGTCAAATATCGTTCTTTCTACAGAAAGCGCAGATGTACCTGAGAAGTTTAATGTGAGTTCAGACATAACATCTAATGCTAAGAAATTCGATAATCTAGTGCAAAACGCCTTAAAAGAGAAGATTAGTTTTTTGAGATCAGGAAATAGCACTTTTGAAGAGCAGAGAAAATGCAAATTTATTGACAGAAGTTGAGGAAAAATGACTGATGTCTAAAAAACTGGAACTTCGGGATTCTAGAAAATAATAACACTCAACACAAAGGAATGTGGAAAGAAATAAAAAATATGGGAGTGAAAAAAGGAAGGCATTGGAAGAAAATTGTTCTGAAAATCTCACTCATGGTAAGAAACTGAAAATGAGGAAAAAGAGGAGATCACAGAATCGAGGAAGACCAGCCAGAATTGCTTATGATTATCATTCATCTAGCTATGCACGAAGGAGCAGCAAATGAAAGAAGACGCATAGATAGCATCAGATCTGTGTAAACTTTAGATCAGTTGACTATATCATTCTTAATTCAGGTTTTGGATAAAATATTATCGAAAGCGGTACTTATTTAAGATTGATTCACTTGAAGGGAAGAAGCATATTAAAACTGTGGCAGTTAAACTTGCCAAGTCACAAACTGATTCTCATGAGAGCCACATTGACTCTAGATTTTCAATCGCAACTATTCATAACTTCGAGGAAACAGCATCAATGCTCAGTCCTTGTAAAGTATTTTTCACTAGCCAAGATGGCAAGACTCGTGTGGCCATTGGAATTACAGCAGTGAGTAAACACAGCCTTCTTCTTATGCATATGAATTATACTGTGACACCTTCTGACCATGATTAGGTTGTTGCCAAATCTCATAAGCTAAAATCTGTATACACTGGAATGGTTATTAGTAAGGACAAATTAGGTGATCCAGAGGCCGTAGGATATTCTGGGCCTACATATGCGGCATTGTCGCACTGTATAGACGTAGAAAAACTATTCAAAATTAATACATTTGAAACTATAATCAAGGATCCGAATGAAAACACTAATCCAGTTGTTATTTTTAACGTCGATGGTGGACTAGGTGAAAACTCACGATATCAGAAAGTCATAGCTGTAGCAATTCTCAATTTTCTCAAATATGACTTAGATGCTTCATACATTGCTTGCAACGATCCTGAACGCAGTGCGTTTGAAAGAGTTAAAATACGAACGGCTCCCCTTCCTAAGGAACTAGCTGGAGTCATTTTTCCACGTGAACATTATGGTCATCATTTAAACAACAGTGGTGAGACGATCGGCGAGGTAAAAGAAATTAAAAATTTTGAATAAGCTGGCCAAACTTTAGCAGAAATTTAGCCCAATACTGCGATAGATGATCATCAAGTAATCAGTGAATATAATATAAAGCCTGAGAATTCAGAATTAAAACAATCATCTTTGATAAAAGAAGTCAGAGGAATCGCAGAAAATGCACGTACGAAGTAGGCAGTATTGTTTTAAGTACCGGCATATACAGTGCGACACATTATGACTGTACCTATATAACTCTGCATCGTTGTATACCGGATGCAACGGTTACTAGAAAATGTCCTAGTTGCTTACTTTGATCACAGCGTGTGGTCCTTTTTAAGAAATTGAGACTGCGACCATTTTGAAATTTGTTTTTAAATTGTCTATCTGGCGCACGAGCAGTTGTACAGTGCGTAAGAAGCTGATTTCCCTACAAAAATGGTTAGATTAAAATTAAAATTGAGAATGTTATTTTATTATGAAGGTTTTACTCAAATTCCTTGATTGAAATACTATGGGGAGTTTCAGATCCGATGCGAGTGTTCCAAATCTTAAACCATTAAAATTTTATGTTGGAAAATCATTTAATCGTCAAATGTTTGCTGATTACCGGGCACTGTTGACACAATTGCATTTCGAAATTTCGTGTAAATTGACTCACCCTACCTTACGTCTTTACATGGACACATCAGATTTTTTACCAAATCAAGGAACATACATATAATCATGGTTCTTTATAAATTTCAGACTGTATTTATAATATATAATATGTTAGGGTCAGAAGATCCACTTCTCAATAAAGGTACAGATGAATTCATCTTATGGATAAGACACTTTATGTTGATCTACCGTTGGATCGAGAAATCGAACAAAGAAAATGTAGGCGAGTCAGAAAGTTTACGATTGGCCGGCGAAACTCGCCAATAACGGACTTATTCAGCAGTTAAGCGAAAGATTTAGAAAAAGTGACGTTAAAATTAATGTTGTCAACATAAAAGTGGAAGATTTTTACGATGTAGTATAGGTGAATTAGGTGATAATTTCGAGGAAGATATTAAAGAAAGCGCTGAAATTTCTAATAGAAAATAAATAATAAAGAACTCTCAATTGAAATGAATTGGAAATGCTGAAATAACGATCAAAATTGAAAGCAATAGAAGTCTTCCCAGATAACAAAATGTCTGCCTGTGGCTGGTGTATGTGCCGGTACGCGGTCCGATTGACAGGACTGCTGTGAGGTACCTGAGTAGCTGAATGTGTCCGCTATTGCTGGCTATTACGCTCGTCTGACAGTCCGGCATCTAACATGCCGGCCACTTCTCAGCCATATTCAAGCCGTCGTGCACGCACGTCGGTCTTCTGCACATATACCGACCATGCGATGCTTTATAGCAGGCAGACGGTCGACGCTCATCGGGCAGGTTATGGTCCAGGCACGTTTGTTATCTGGGTTCCTTGTAAATTGAATATAATTGAAGAAATTTTGATACTTAAGGAATAAATATAGTATTGAACTGAAATAACGTAAGAGTAAAAAAGTCTTTCAAAAACCTCGAACACTAGGTTTTTTGTGTATCATACTTCGAAATGTTCACCAAACGGAGCCTCGATTGTTTGAGAAATACTACAATTTATGACAAAGTGGCAGTATTCCAACGTGCCAGCCCAACGACGTGAGTCCGAAGACGAATGACGTTAAAGACTAGAAATAGTATACCAAACTATAAATATTCATAACAATTTTAATGAAAAATGAGATTATCAAGAAATATGAATAAATCAGTGTAGTCTTTCTATTCACGGGAAAATAAATTGATTCTGAAATTTTAACATATTTGCTGATTAAAAGTCATGAAAAAGGCACTTCCAATTGCACCTCGCAATTTTTTAAGCTATCCACTACAACAAAGCGGTATACAATTCTATTGCCTCTGAACTCACAGAGATTTAGTTCAATTGACGTATTACTTTTTTGGTGGCATTTTAGCCACTGAGCCGTTCTCATCGGAAACAACTTCAGTTGGTGATAGTGGAAATAGAAAAAAATTTGGAAGACAAATAGATTTAATATTTTGAGGTGTCATGAATAAAAGTGATGTGTTTTATTTTTTTTATGATATCATCTAACGATAAAGTGAGACAAAAATTAAAGTAGGATCATTCCCATTGAATTTTATAAACAATCAGGTAAAGAGAGTTATAAGTTGTTTTTGCAGATATCACTTATTAAAGGCTATGATGATTACATTTTCCTAAGAAAATTAAATATTTTGCGTGTAAGTGATGCAGTGAAGTAATAGATAAACGTTTATTTTCCAGCCTGCTGGCCTTAAAAAATTGTCTTGCTTATACTTCCATTTTTTACAGAATTTTCTTGAAACTAATCCTTAAAAACTAACATACATCCATTCCTTATCTCTAAGACCTCCCGCTCTTATCGCCTTACCTTCCTCTCTTCGCCGCGCTCGCATGACCCTACTTTCTCGCATTGCCTCGCTTGCCAACCTCTGTTTTCGCGGCTAATACCTACTACTGATCTACTATTTGCATTATTTACAACTCACTTATATCTACTTCCTCTCCTATTCACAATCTTTCCTTATCCATTCCCCTTTCTCCTTCCTTCTCTTCTTCACCATCGTACCCAACACTCCCTTCGCCCATGCTACTGTCTTTTTTTCTTCCTTTTCATGCATCAATACCTCCATGCTTATTTTATTAGTGACTAAGACCGTTAGAAGGTTCATTTAGATTCTAGAACTGAGCAAAATCTCTGATGAAATGAAAGGTAATTGTCATGTGAGGTTGTTCAAGATTTCATTGAAGATAAATTCAAAGAAACGTAAAAATGGGTTTTTAAATTTTATTTCATGGCTAAAAATAATTTATATAAATAAATACTCTTGTTAGTCAGTTTCTGGTCTGTTCCCCGGCTTTATCAGATAGAAATTTGATTACAAAGTTTTTGATTATTGTATTCTTGAAATGGCTAATATTGCGACATGGTCCCAGTCCTATAAACTGGGCATTCGACCGTGCACGCATACTTAAGAAATTCACTAAAATGCAAATGGGAGCATGCATTTTGGAGATCAGAGAATCCGAAAATCTGTTTTTCGCAAAAACAGCATCAGTCGGCTCAAGTTTTTTTTGCAGGAAACAGCTCAATTGGACATTGCATTGAATGCAATTCACCATGTTGGGATTGAATTGCATTTGACCAGCATTGCCAATTCGCGATTTCATTCGCACCGTTATCAACCCATTTCAAATAATTTTCTTCTGAAGAGACACAAACGAAATTTTATTTAATTTTATGATGTCTTTCCTTCACTAGAGATGAATATATAGCTTATGAATTGAACCTCATCGTTCAAGGCTGTTGGAACGGAGACCAAACAAATTCCGAAATGTGTAGAGAACTTGAACTTGATCACTAACATTTGATAAACCGGGAATAAGGTTTCACAGAACGCACATTGAACATTTTCTGGACCCCGAAAGGGGTTGTGCGGTGGCAGGATATTGGGCAAGTCTCGTTAAAAAAAAACGATAACTGCTAAAAAGCAAACGTGGAAAAGTGTAGCAACGATGTGAATATGCACTGTTGGTAACAACCATATCTCCATGCTGCTGCCACCTGCCTTTGCGGGAATTTCAAGTTTGAATAAAAAATGCAGTTTGTGATTTTCTATCTTTTCTTTGTCTATTGAAAAGTCCGGATGAATTGTGAATGCAATAATATCACTCTAATTTTAACAAATAATCAATTTATTCTTACAATAATAAATATGGTCTCGGAAAAGGAAAAGTGTATAAGCGATGAAAGGATGCAGCTGTGAACTCGCCCTTGACGTAAATATTGTAATTATTATAATTATAGACTTATCATTGTACATATTTGTTGTGTTATAACGCACAAGAAAAATATGGAAATAGCGCATTACGTAGAATTATATAAATAAAGCAAGTATGGAAACATGATTTCAATTTTGATTAATTTGTACATAGAATCTCTCTGAGGGCAGTATCTCGATATCCAAGAATGATGAATCTTTGTGAATAAGGGTCGATGATTTAAAAATGTTTCCAGATTTTGATATTTTGAATGAGAAATTTACATTTTTCCTCCAAGATATTTAAATCTTAATTGTCTCTCTACCAATAGCAAAATTTTGTATTTTTCTTCTGAGGTAAATAATAGAAGGAGAAAATTCAAAAATTACTATCAACTCTTGATGTATCAAAATAAAATGGTTTAGTATACACTCAAAAAGAGCGAGTTCACAGCGGCATCCTTTTATCACTCATACAGTTTTTCTCTTCCGACACCATATTTATTATTCCAAGAAGGAATTAATAAATTATTTAAATTACAGCGGTATTATTGCAATTCGCCAATCAATCGTCTGGTAAATAAAGAAACAAAAAAATAGAAAATCACGAATTGATTTTTTTTAATTAAAATTTTAAATTCCTGCCAAGAGAGGTGGCTGCAGCATGCAGATGCGGCTGTCACCGACAGTGCATTTTCGCAGTACGACCGAGCTTCCGAAGACTCAGCTTACATCCCACAGAAAGTCGGCTTCCTTCCCCTTTTCACGTCGTTGCTACACTTTTCCACTCTCACGTTCTAGCAGTTATCGCATTTTTTTGGAAAACCAGGTACTTAACGAATGTCCTGCCACTGCAAAACCACTTTCGGGGTCCAGAAATGTTCAGTGTGCCTTTTTAAAACCTTAATCCCTATTTATCGAATGTTCATGATGAAGTGCGAGCGCTCCACAGATTTTACCATTTTTTGGACACCGTTCTAACAGCCTTGACTTCTCGCGAATTTTGACCAGATTATTTATGTTTATGATTTAACATATGATTTAACATTGTGGAATAATCAGGAGATCCTATTTAACGTAAGGGGACGTTCGAATATAACGTCACACGATTGGCAGAGGGGGGGGGGGGGGGTCAACTGCAGTGTTACACCCATTTTAAAGACGCTTCTAATAGAAAAAGCATGACGGAGGGGCAGCGGATAAAATTTGTCATAAAAAAGCGTGACGTAATAAGTATACAGCCCCTAAGTGGCTAAGCGAATAATATCCAATGTACACATAAATAAATCAAGGATAAAAATCGAACCTTTTAGAAAAGACGGGAGATTGGAGAACCTTGTTCCACGCTGGAAAATAACCATAAAAGTGTTGGATACTTGTTGTGCAGCGAGTGAGTAATTTTTATCTTGAAAGTGTGGAGCTTGTAAGTGTGTGGCATCTTCAAATTAAGTTATATCTGAATTTTCCATTGTAGCTTCTGGAAGTTGTAGGCATTCGGTGATCCGTGTCATTGAGACTTACATGGAGTGAGGGCTTAGGCATTTTTCGGACTCTTAGAATGAGTATTACTGGATAAATGATAAGATCGGATTATGTTATATGAGTGAGATGCTGTTAGAGGATAAGGTTGAAGGTATGGACTCGCGGATGGTAATAACTGAGGGCTAATCGGATACAGGCAATCTTCTTCTGCCATACCCAGTAAGGACGTTTGGCTGGCCACCATGCTTTGAGGCATTTCGATATTGTGCTAGTGCATGAACAAACGAAAAATATAAAGTGATGAGTATTCAAATTAAAGAACTGCACAGAATTATAATGTGCCTGAAAAGTGATCGAACTGCGTTTAGCCCAGATAACAATCGTACGGGCGCATTACATCATCAGGTCATGCTGACATTTTATGCACATAGTCAGCAGAACGCAAATATGATCTGGGTCTTATTTTATAAGCGCACAGTTACGTCAGTATGTCTGCAGCGGCTGAGGGAAACGTAAGTGTCTATATTCGCCTTCATAGCTTGAGAGCAGAGTGCTACACAGGCGCGTGTCTGCAGGAACGTGCTGTAACATCGCTGATACCAAGAGGGTGACACGATTTTTGCTTTTGCATTAGAGGCGCGTGTCAGTTTTGTGAAGAGCGGCGAGTCATGAAACATTGGCGCCACCTCTGCGACGCCCTGTCTGCCGTTGTCTGTTATGATTTTGCATATAAAAACTCGTGACACGTCATAACTTTATCATTTATTTGCCGTATTTTATTCATTTACGGATGAATGTGTTATAAAAATGGGGAACATCCATGTATAGCACCTAACTGTCGATGAGGGTACGACTCAAAAAGGAAAATTTAGCTTCGGATGGAACGGTTATACCGGTAAGAATTACGATTTGTTTACACCGTATGGCTCTGACGGTTTTATGACTACTTATATTTTTAAATTTTAATATATTCTTCTTGTTGCCAAACTTTGAAATTATTGTGATAGTGTGTAAAATTATAGCATAAATAGTTTTTTTTTATTCTAAAAATATTTGAAGACCCTTATTATCTTCAAGAAAAAATGTAAAAGTGACATTAATGACAGTTATGAATTATCGCTGATGTTCGTCATTTATGTACAATTAAATTAATTTATTAGTAAATTCAAGTATTAAAATGAATTATAATTGTGAAATAATGGTTTTCTTGCGGTTAGAATACTACGAAAAATCTAAATTAAAAAAGGATAATAATAAATTTAAAATTTAAAGATTTTTCGGGTTTCAATCGTGTGCGAAACTATGAATGTTGCCGACGTTTCGTGAACATTGCAGTTCACTTCTTCAGGGCTGACCTGAAACTGAAGTTTCAGGTTATGTTGTTCTTATATATGTATTCTCTACGATGCCTGTGATTGGCCAGAGTGCCCCATGGTGGGGACTGCTTGAACTTGATTGGCCAATCAAGTCTTTTTTAAAAAACCCGGGAGAACGGAAAGCCAAATCGGATTGGTATTATATCCATTGTCCCTATTGATATTATTAGGGTGTTTCAAAATTTCGATTGCTTCTCTATGTTTTCTTGAAAATTTATTGTACTTTTTGGCGATGACGGTTGTTTTGTCAAATAAAATACTATGTCCTGTTTCGATATGAGTATTTTCTTATTGCTTTATTGATTTGTTTGTTTGTGTAATCGTTTTGTATTAGGGTTTGTTTAACATTTTGTAATTCCTTTTGTAAGTTATCTTTATCTGTTATGGAGACAGCTCTGTATACAAGGGAATTGATGGCCGATTGCTTTTGAGATGGGTGGTGGTGGGAGGAGGCATGCAGGTATCTGTTTGTATGCGTGGGTTCTCTGTAAACTTCATGTCCTAATGTGTTATCAGATCTTCTATAAACTAGTACGTTCAAGAAAGGTAATTTTCCGTTTTGTTCAATTTCCATAGTGAACTTGATATTAGGGTGTATTTGATTGATGAAATCGAAAAATTTGTTCAGTTCGTCTAGTCCGTGTCTCCAGATGACAAAAGTGTCGTCAACGTAACGGCACCAGAATTCCGGTTTAAGCTTGGATTTGTTAAAGATTTTAGTTTCTAAATTTTCCATAAAAATGTTGGCTATTACAGGTGAGATTGGAGATCCCATTGCTGCTCCTGAGGTTTGTTCGTAGAATTGGTTATTGAAAGAGAAATAGGTATTAGTAAGACAGTGTTCTATTAAAGGTGTGAGATTGGAGGGGAAGTTTGCAAAGGATTTAATAATATCGATTGTATCAGAGATTGGTACTTTTGTAAAGAGAGATACTACGTCGAAGCTTACTAGGATGTCTTGGGATTGAATGTGAATCTGTTGTATTTTTCTGATGAAGTCAAAAGAGTTTTGGATGTGTGTGATAGAGTTTCCTGTGAAAGGCTTAAGTTTTTTGGCGAGAAAGCGTGCTAGGTTGTAAGTTGGAGAGTTTATTGCGCTGACGATCGGTCTGAGTGGGATGTTGTTTTTGTGAATTTTCGGAAGTCCGTAAAGTTTTGGAGAGATAGGATTAGTAGGTTTTAATTTAGATATTGTATCGCTGTCAAGATTTGAGTCTTTGAGGAGGCTTTGTGTTTTTCTGGTTATTGTTTTTGTGGGGTCTTTTTCAAGCTTTTTATATGTATCGTCAGTAAGAAGGTCCATGATTTTGTTGTTATAGTCTTCTTTATTCATTATTACTGTTGTGTTGCCTTTGTCTGCGGGTAATATTATGATGTCTTTATTATTATTAAATTTATTTTATTTATATCAATTAAATTTATTATTTATTTATATTAAAGAACTCAATCAGAATTAATCGCCCTTGTATACAGAGCTGTCTCCATGACAGATAAAGATAACTTACAAAAGGAATTACAAAATGTTAAACAAATCCTAATACAAAACGATTACACAAACAAACAAATTAATAAAGCAATGAGAAAATACACTCAAGAAAACAAGTCAACACAACCTACTAAAGAAAGAGAGAGAAAAACAACCACCATCCTACCCTACATTCAAGGTATCACGGAACAAATAGGAAGAATTCTCAACAAACACAACATCCAAACTATATTTAAACCACCTGCAAAAATAGGACAACTTCTAAACAACCCTAAAGATAAAAAGGAACCTTTCAGTGATCCAAGTGTATATCAAATCCCTTGTTCTTGTGGTAAAGTCTATATTTGAGAAACCGGGAGGGCGGTAAGTCAACGTGTAAAGGAACATGAGAGTAAAGTTAGGCTAAAAGATTTCACACAATCAGCAGTAGCTGAGCATCATATTGAAACAGGACATAGTATTTTATTTGACAAAACAATCGTCATCGCCAAAACGTACAATAAATTTCCAAGAAAACATAGAAAAGCAATCGAAATCTTGAAACACCCTAATAATATCAATAGGGTCAATGTATATAATACCAATCCGATTTGGCTTTCCGTCCTCCCGGGTTTTTTAAAAAAGACTTGATTAGCCAATCAAGTTCAAGCAGTCCCCACCATGGGGCACTCTGGCCAATCACAGGCATCGTAGAGAATACATATATAAGAACAACATAACCTGAAACTTCAGTTTCAGGTCAGCCCTGAAGAAGTGAACTGCAATGTTCACGAAACGTCGGCAACATTCATAGTTTCGCACACGATTGAAACCCGAAAAATCTTTAAATTTTAAATTCTAAATTTTAAATTTAAATTTATTATAATGATTCACCGTGAAAGTATCAAATCTATTAAAAAAGGATAAGTTTGCCTGTTTAGTATTTGTAAATTTGATTTTTATTCTGGATTGTAACCGTAAATGAAATCACTATCACTGAAATGAACTCAAACTCAGAAAGGAATGTTGATATTGACACACTGTTAATGAACTCAATCACATAATACACTTTATTGTAAAACAGCATCTTCAGAATACAGTTTAAGAATCCTTTTCACTCTTGATAATCGTCATAATCCACGAGATTTGATTGACACAAAACCGAGAAATCACGAGTTCTCAGATCGGTAAGTGTGATCATGAGCACGACAAAATCTATCTGACGGCTCGCAGACAAGACTCTTCAAACAAGGAAGTGATTCCGATAGGCTACGAAAAATTACGAACATTACCGAAACTTTAAATCAAAATGAGTCAAGCTATACTAATTATAAGTTATATTAAATCAATTGGCCGCAACATACCGCCCACTTCGATTAATTATAACCGACCGAACATAATATTTGTATCGTGGTTTAGATTAAAATTGCAAGTACAATTGCAAAATTACAACTAATAACTATTTACATCTTATGTCTAATTTTAAATATCACTATCATCTAAATAATCAGAATAGACTGGCAATCGACACACCTGCGTAATTGGACGGTCAAATTCAGATGTTGCAGTTTTAACAGTAACCACACGGACGTTGCCATCGGGGCCCGGGTGACACTGCACGACACGAGCCATATCCCATTTCGTAGGAGGGAAAAGCTTCTCGCGAAGGATAACCAATTCATTAGGTTTTATGTTAGAATGGGCTTGATCCCATTTGGAACGCTGCTGCAATGTGTTTAAATAATCCGTAGACCAGATTTTCCAGAACTGCTGAACTTTTTTCTGTACGTTTTGCCAAGAGTCTAAACGACCATCTTTTACATCAAGGTATGAAGGTTCTGGTAGCGATAAAATGGGACCCCCTGTTAGAAAATGACCTGGGGTCAAAGGCACGAAATTGTCAGGGTCAGAATCAGATGCAACATTTATTGGCCGTGAATTCAAGCAGGCTTCTATTTGGCATAAAAGCGTAGTAAGCTCTTCGAAAGTTAGCTTTTTATCTCCAACTGAACGCCTGAGATGATGCTTAGTACTTTTGTCTCCAGCTTCCCAGAGACCTCCGAAGTGAAGTGCCCATGGAGGAATCATCTTCCAGACAAGACCATCTGCTGCAAAATAATTGCATACATTTGGATCACTTGTTACAATTTTAAAGTTTTTACGCAATTCTCGATCAGCTCCCTGAAAAGTAGTGCCATTATCACTATATATAGTTTTAGGAAGTCCGCGTCGACCGATAAGGCGTTTCAGTGCTCCAATAAATGCATTCGATGTATAATCAGATACAAGCTCAAGATGTATCACGCGAGTTGCAAAGCAGACAAATATGCTAATATAGGCCTTGCAGGATCTACTCCCTCTGCCTCTGAATCTAAGAACGTCAACAGGCCCGGCATAGTCAACGCCACAATGAGTAAATGGTCGCGATGGCGTTACCCTACTGGAAGGTAAACTTCCCATCAACTGGATCGGGATTGCAGCGCGGTTTCTTGCACAAGAAACACAATTACGAATACATTTCCTAATCAGAGACCGCGATTTAATTATCCGAAATTCTTGTCTAAGTACTCGAGTCATTAATTGAGCTCCACCATGTAAAGTGCGGAGATGAGCATGTCGAACAATGAGCAGCACAATGGGATGACTTACAAGGATAACAGGGTGTTTTTCCTCATAAGAGAGCGAAGAAAATTGTAGGCGACCTCCAAGTCTTATAAGATTATTATTATCCAAGAATGGAGTTAATTTTCTTAGTAGACTTGACCTTGAAATGTCCCGTTTCATTTTTAAGTTTTTGTACTCATCAGAAAACGCCGCAACTTGAACTACGCGTAACCAATGAACTTTCGCTTTCATATAATAATCGGGTTCCTCTTCAAATAATGTATACTTTTTTCGAAGATCTTGACTAAATCTCTTAAGATTCTTATTTTTCGTTATTGTAGATTTCAGTTTGATCTGGAGAATATGGAAAAATCTATAAATATTTATTGTAACCCGTAACAATTTAGGCCAACTTGAAAATTTTTCAAAGAGATTCAAGTCTGATGATGGTTTGGTTATCAAGTGCGTAACCATGTCAACGATGGCAACGGGTTGTTCGGAAATCTCATTTTCAGGATTTGGTTTAATATTAGTTTGTGGCCATTTTTCTGCAGGAAGCAGTAACCACATAGGGCCTGTCCACCAGAGAGGGTGTGTGGGCAATTCTGAGGGTGATATTCCTCTTGATCCACAATCAGCGGGATTATCTGGAGATGGGACATGTCGCCATAAAACAGTAGGAATACGAGTGATAATTTCACTCACTCGATTGGCGATAAAGGTGGGCCATCGTGAAGGAGTCTTTTGCAACCATGCGAGTACATCTAAAGAATCTGACCAGGCATAGATTGGGATTGAATTCCATTTAAGGGCTTCGAGAATATATTGGATTAACTTTGCGAGAAGCACGGCTGCACATAATTCCAATTTTGGTATAGAAATGGACTTTAATGGTGCGACCTTTGACTTTCCCATCATCAAAGTGACACACATTCTATCGGGATATACAACTCTCAGATAAACGGAAGCTGCGTAAGCTAAGCGAGATGCATCTGAGAACCCGTGAATCTGATATTCACATTGGGTTGGACAAACTTGCATCCAACGCGGAATAGAAAGATTTTGGAGCGTAACCAGCTCAGAACAATAATCACGCCAACAGGTTTCAAGGTCTCCCGGTAAATTCTGATCCCAATCAGATCCACATAGCCAGAGTTCTTGCATTCATATTTTTGCTCTAATTATAATTGGTGTTAAAAATCCCAATGGATCATACATCCGTGCAATAGTTGATAAAACGGATCTCTTAGTATTCTTTTCAGTCGAAGGAATATCTACGTGAATTTGAAAAAAAACAGAAAGTGGATTCCACGACAATCCTAATACTCGAATAGACTCTGCCTGCTCTGAATCTGATAGAACGAGTTCGTTACGTTCATTTGGTATAGTTAGTAGTAGTGGATAATTACTAGCCCATTTATCCAAAGAAAGACCGCCTAGTGACAAAATCTCTATTAACTGAATTTGTCTTCTACGAGCCTCCTCCATGGTATGTGCTCCAAACAAAATGTCATCAACATAAAAATTATTACGCAAAATTTCAGCACCGAGTGGATATGAATCTTATTCATCAGAAGCGAGTTGCTGCAAAACTCTAAGAGCAAGAAATGGGGCAGACGCAGTTCCATAAGTCACCGTTAATAAACGATGTGGAATGAGGGGCTCCTCTACATTGCTACGGAAAAGTATTCGCTGATAGTCAACATCACGAGGGTCGACTAAGATTTGTCTGTACATTTTAGAAATGTCAGCGCACATCGCAATCATGTATACACGCCATCTTAATAAGATGAACGGCAATTCAATTTGAAGCTTGGGACCGATTAGCATGTGAGAATTCAGAGAGGTCCCATTGCTAGTGAGAGCCGACGCGTTAAAAACAACTCTTACGCGTGTTGTTGTAGACGATTCTTTAATTATTGTATGATGAGGTATGTAAACAAATTTTTTATTCTTAGAATCACATTCTGACGCGGGCTCCATGTGACCTAAATCGAGATACTCTTTCATAAATGCTAAATATAACTTTTTATGTTCAGGTTGTGCCAACAATTTATTCTCGTAATTATAAAACTGCTTAGCAGTTCTGGAATCTGACCATCCTATATTTATAGGAGGTCCATCCTTAAATGGAAGGCGAACAATATACCTTCCTTCTGAATTACGTGAATGAGTCTCTTGAAAATGATTTTCACATTTTTGTTCATCCTCCGTTAAATGACGTTTAACGGGGATTTCTTCAAGTTCCCAAAAACGCGACAAATTTTCTGAAATATCACGTACATCGTGACAATGATGAACTGCAAGCGTGTTTGTGAATGGTATCGATGAGTCAGTATTAGAACCAATCAGAATCCATCCAAAAACAGTTTCATGAGCAATAAGCAATTCGTTAGGCCCTTTACGTAATCCTCCCAAAATAAGTCGACCATGTACATCAGCACCCAAAATAAGCTCAATGCGCTCCTGTGAATAAGGATTAGGATCGACCAATGTCAGCCCCTGCAAATGAGGCCAAAATCTATCAACTGGTACCGACATGCTAGGAGCTTTATAACCTGAAACAAGAGATTCAGAACTAAAGGTTCCTTGGGAACAATCATCAATAAGAGCTCGTACTATTTTACTTTGACCTTTAGAATTTCTCACTCTAACATAACAACTTCCTAACAACACCCCAGTAGCGCAAGACGCCGAATTGCTGGATAATACATTATTTGTAGGCGTGGGTGGATTTATTTGAGATATAGAATTCATATATGAATTGATAGGATTATCAGTTGAAACAACATTTTGTGTTGACAAATCTCTATGTAGTAGTGTATTATGTTTTTGTTTACACTTTTGACATTTGTATTTGCTAGGACATTTTCGCGGAATATGTCCAGGTTTTAAACAGTTATAACTATACCTCAATTTAGTTGCAATCTCAAAACGTTGCTCGACTGATTGTTTTTTAAA
>CAKNXH010062116.1:40640-54699 GCA_932178445.1 Andricus quercusramuli
CTTCATACGTCATAGAAAAAACGGCTCGCTTGAAGTTTTCTCAAAGATTAAGTTCGTCGCATACTTTTTTCCGCCAAAGTGTCCGAAGCCCGGTTACCGGTACCCCGCCATTTGTTATTAAATATAAGTGAACAAATGCAATTATTATATGTTTTATCGACTTTGTAGGTGTCACGTATGTATTATGAACAAACTATGAAAATTTCAAAACATTTCACCAGTTATTGACCTAGAATCGGCGATTTGAGTTTTAAAAAACATCGAATTTGGGCGCGATGAAAAATGCAATTTTTATCAAATATTACCTAAACTAAAACTAACTAACTTTGTACCCTTCTGGTACAAAAAATGCTCTTGAAGCTTCTCCATCTGCTAAAGCCTTGATTGGATGGTCTTTAATTTATACGGTAACATACATGAGAGGGTCAGGTACAGAAAAGGGGTTTGGGCTATAATGAATTTTGGATAAATTAAACATAGGAAATATTTCAACTTTTGCTGATCCAGTTATATCCTTTGGATTTTCTGAGGAGTAAAATGAATTTGCAAGAATATTGGGGTTCAGAAATGATTCGAAGTCAAAAATAGGGTCTTCATTTTCAATAAAATCAGGATAGTCATCTAGGGCCAAAAATGGATTAAATTTGGCTTCAGGGGTTGTTTTATGATCTAAATTACTTGAAGGAACTGTGTCTAAATTAGAGTCATTATCAAGTAAATTATTTCGTAATTGAGATTTTGGATTATTAATTTGAATATCTACTTTATCCAATATTTGATTAGATTTTCCATCCTTAATTATTTTTGACAAATCAATTAAATTACCAATCTTTTTATTCAGTTTAAAAATAGGGTTGAAGGGAAATTAATGAGGAATTTCGGCCCCACTGAATAACTCCTTATCTAGTTTCTCGAACATTTTACACAAGATACACGAGCAAATCATTTTCTTCCACATTTATAACAGAAAACCATTCTATTTTTATTAAATTCATTAAATGTTTACCTCCTTTGCCACATTCCAACATACTAAATCTTGAGAAGAATTATTTTGAGTTTTATTTTGACTATTATCTACGTTGGGTAAAAATGGATTTCTGGATATATTGTTAGAATTCAAATCCTTTGGATTAGAATCTTTTGGATTGTTAATCTTGGAATTATTTTGCCTATTATTTTTCTGATTGGGTAGTAAATTCTGAGGTTTAGGGTTAGGGTTTTTAGCTAAAAAAGTGTATCCGTTGAATCAGGGGTTAAAGTATTTTCATAATTTTGTTCTTCAAATAAGGCTGTTAATTCACGGTTCTTTCCAACATTTTCAAATTTATTATCTTCATAGGACAAATCGGGTAGTAGAGATCTATCAGGAGGTGAAGGGGTCCAAATGATCTAGCAACTCTAATTATTTTCTCAGCAGCTACAGCTGGTTTTTCTAAGTGGAAAAAATTAAAAGTACTCTGCCTTGGAATTAACAATTGTGATTTTGGCAATATATTTCTCTGAGCAAAATTAACCTCATCTGATTCCATGAGACTGGAAACGACTCGATCAAAAAGTGACATCATACATGTTAAATAATCAGCCAGAGGTTCATTTTCTCCTTGCGTTCTTTTATAAATTTCTTGCCCTAACACAAACTGAAAATCTGCATCCCCAAACCTAGTTCGAAACGCAGACATAAATTCTTTAAAGTTTCTCCACGTATGTCTTAAACTTCTATACCAATTTAAAGTTATACCTGATAAGAAAAAGGGAAGTATTCGTAATAAAATGGAATCTTCTACTGGGACTATAGTTCTACCTTCAATAATGTCCCTCGAAAACGTTTCTGGTCCTTCGGAACGATGGCCAGAAAACTTTAAATTCCATTTTCTCATGATATCAAAAACAGAATCAGCGCTTTGAATATAATTCTCACGGGAATGAACATATGTTGGCTCATGATATTCGGAAGAATGTGGGTCTAAAGTTGGAAAATAATAAGGACGAGGTATATAATTATTTGTAGGGAAATCGAAGGTATTGTGATCAAATAATTGATTATTTCCCAAATAATCATGAGTTGAAAACCGAGATTTCTGAAATGTTTGGCGATTGTAACCTGGATTTCTTCTGGGAATATTAGGACTAACATTATTAAAGGGATTATTCTGGGGAGATACAGGATTGGGGAATTGATTTGAAGTATCGGAATAACGACTCTCTCCTAATGGATTCCTAGAATGAATTTTATTTGGTATATTGGATTGATAAAAAGTAGTGTCATTTCTACTAAATGCTTGAGGAAATAGCTGATTCAAAAATTTTTCGTGATCAAATTGTTGTTCACTAAATTTATGTTGGTTAACTAGTTGTTCGTTGAATTTGTGTTCATGAAATTGTTGTTCATTAAATTTGGGTGAATTAAATTGTTGTTCATTAAATTTGGGTGAGTTAAATTGTTGTTCATCAAATTTGTGTTGATTAAGTTGTTGTTCAATAAATTTGGGTGAATTAAACTGTTGGTCATTAAATCTGGGTTGATTAAATTGTTGTTCATCAAAGGGCAAATTAAATTGTTGTCCGTTAAATCTTGGTTGATTAAATTGATAGGAAATAGTGCTTTTAAATTCACTATTCGATCCATATTAAATGGATTATGACAAGCCATATTTTTCTTATTGAAGGGTGAGGTTTGAGGATCTAAATTGCTAACATTTTGTCTTACAGGATCAGTATTATTGACGGGATTTAAATTTAAAAATGGTGCATGATTTAATATATCTTCATCAACTGTGATCAAGTCATTTGAAGAATGTGGGGATTCAATAATTGGCATGTGCCCGTCATTCTTTGCTAAATTGCCAAGGTCATTATTGTGATTTTGATTTTTAATTAAGTTGCTGCTGCTTGGGACAAGAGGGGGGTCTGAATCGTCAAGGTTACGAATCAATTGATCGACTGATTTTTTTGCTCTATTCAAATTAATTGGGGTATCTAGAATTTTAATGAATCTATTTTGCTGGGTCAACGAATTCTCAATTCTTCACTTAACTCCTCCTTACTTAATTGAAGAATCCAAACATGAGGATCTTCTACACTTTCAGCCTTCTTTATTGCTGTATAGCTTACGTATCTATTAGTCAATTTTTGTCGCACTCAAAGGGTATAATAAATTAAGGAAACCAATAATCTAAGTATAACTATTATAAGGGTATCAAGGGTATAAATGATTTCAGGTTTTCAAGGGTATAAATATTTTCAGGAAGTCACGGGTATAAATAATTTCTGGGAACTTAGGGTATACATAATTTCAGGGAATTAAGAGTATAAATAGTTCCAAAGAATCAAGGGTATAAATAATTTCAGGGTATCCAGAGTATAAATAATATAGGGGAATCGAGGGTATGAATATTTTCAGGGAACCTAGGCTATAAATAATTTCAGGAAATCAGGGGTATGAAAAATTCCCTGAAATATAGGGATTAAATGATTTAGTAATCTGATTTTATTCTTTGAACTCTTTTTTTTTTAATTCAAAAATTATATTAAGTTCTTAAAAAAGAAAATATATAATGTTCTAGGAAAATTTAGACATAAATCAATCGTACTGGGCTAAGTACATTTTAAGCTTAATAATGAGAATATTGGGTCTATAGGGGAATTAATCCATTTTTGGCAACACCCACCTCAAAAGATGACGTTTTTATGCTTCTAAATGGTGCCCAAAGGACCTTATTTGAGCAGACTGTCTGCGAAACAATTTTTGCGCTTTTGCCGTTTGAAAATGGCTTACTTTAGGCACTAGTGAAAAAGCTGCGCATGCGCACCCTCAAGATAAGGTACTTTAGAAACTGACATAGATAACTTTAAACACTGGTATTGGTATCTTCTTGAAATAAGTTTAGATTTAACTTGAACAAATATTTTAATGATTGAAGTTTTGTTTTTAGGGTTTCGTAGCCGTTTCCGTTCGTCGTACAGGAGGGCATAAGCGCCAAATTTTGTTTCTAGCTCTGAAATTTCTCACCATCTGCAACCGGACTTTTATTAGAAGCACTTGCATTCGCCTAAACATTTGTCAGGTTTGTGAAAAACTGCAGAAAACCAATACATTTAAGTACAGATGGTTACTGACAGATGAGTATGAATGTAGACATTCGATAGCATCGAGTCCCAAAATCAGTACTTAGCGTTAAACCTCCCCCTTCGACGGCATACTTAAATTTTGAGGATGCTGGTAAAAACCCAATCTTTCTTTCGATGATCGCAGCGAGTCGAAAAATCTGGAACGAACGACCCTTTCATTGTTATGAGGTTAAGGCCGGTTAATTTAGTTGTGTTGCAATGTGGGTTGGGGTCCCGTCGGGTGCCCCCTGGCTCTCAAGCTATGAAGCCTATTGTGCCACAACCACGTTTATTCTCAAGGCAGTAGTTCGAATCCAGTCATCTTCGCCGAGTGTTTTTGGATCTCGGTGGATTTCGATGATACAACGTTCTGAGAATAACCTCTCATGTGCCAGGCATCGATCGCACAGTAAACGACGTCCTTCTTTGTTGATTAGGCAAAGTGTTCCTCACCCACTCTGTTATTCGGCAGCCTCCATAGCAGGCCGCAAAGATGGACGAGCGATCCCTTTGATGTGATCAGTTAGATGCACAGATTCGAAGCACTGTCCTGGTGTATTATGTAAGTGTATGTATCCATGTGTTGATCACGCGAAGACGTCCAGCGACCATTAAACGTGATTCCCCCGTAGAAGCCTCAAGCGCGCGAAGATCGCTGACTCATTTTCGAGTCTTCTCGAAATCGGCTTCTACCCCCAAGGTTAGGCTCTCGAAAGCCCCATTTATCCTTTTTACGAAACAAGATTTTTCTGAGGGGACATGCAGTTTAAGGTGGGTTACGAACTACCGAAGCCGCGGCAGAATTGCGTAGAAAAATTGTAATGGGTACCGACTCAGGAATCGAACCCCAGACCTGCTGCATGGAAGTCTGACGCGCTATCGTCTGAGCCACCGAGGTTTCTTTTAAGGCCGGTTAGAGAAACAACTAACATCATGAAAGCTTGGACTTATTTAATTTCAGTTGACAGAAGTATATCATTTTTATAATAAGGATGATTCGACAGGTTGGGAAATTTCGCGTCGAATCCGCATGAGACTATCAGGACGGCAAGCATGTTTGTTGCAGATACATTGTTCCTCGCCGACTGTTCGGAAGACTGAATCCGTCGCGACTCTGAATGCCAATCCGAATGCGGTTATGTGGCATGCCCAGGTATGTATATAGGTATGTATGTAGACCGAAGTTTCGTATAGCGCTTCTGTCGACGAGCACAGGGTCTTTAGGGATGCCATTAAGTTTCACGCGCTTTAAATAAATCTTGAAACATTTTTCTAACTCAACCTCCATTCCAATCCCCTGAGCGTATTTTTGACAATCTCTAGAACTAGATTTAGTTGCATTTTATTATTAGCATATACCGAAAGATCATCCATGTAAAATACATGAGTAACCGCATGCTTTCGATTTCCACGTTTGCCGCAGAAGTACCCTTCGAAATGGTGAAGTGCGGGAGATAGTGGCAATAATGAGAGGCAAAAGAGAAGAGGGCTCATGTTGTCGCCCTGAAATATACCTCTCTAAAAGGTGACGTTGTTAGTTGTCACTTGATGTTCTCCTGATGAGATAGTAAATCTGGTTTTCCAAAGTGGCATAAATATCTCTATGAACCTCACGATGTGAGGTGCTCCCACTGGGAGCAACTGTCATCTAAAAATGACACCGACACCCAGTAGATCCGCGGTAAATCACTCCTATGGCTGCGTGTCACGATCGAGAGATATGTGGCCACAGGGCACGGTGAAATCACAACGACCGGACGGCGAAACCCTCGTGTTTCTTGAGGAGGTGAAGTGACCCACGCATGACAGCTTTCTGCATCCATCTCGCAGTGCCTTGTCAAATTTTTGGCATACAGCTATTGTAATAAAGCACTCTTGGGTCCGCATTATATCTGTAGAGATACGACGTTCCCGCGTAAGCGGGACACCCGGATAGTATGTGTTCTAGGTACTCGGCGTGTGCATGACACGCTCTGCACCTATCGCTGGGGACCTTAAAATAAAATGCGATCACGGTATACTGAGGTGGAAATGAAACTGTTCCGACATGCGAAAATGAAAACTTCTGTACCTGAATTAAGTCCTGATGATCTGAAATACTCTTACACTGATTTTACGCCCTGAACGCGTCTTTGAGGCACGCACAGATAAATCTTGGCACACTTGTCCGATCCAAAGTCCATAATCACATCTCCTGTGAACTTCTTGACAATATTTAGAGCAAGTTGAAGTTTGCTTTTACCAGAAGCATCGATCTTCAGGTCATCAATATAAAATACATGAGTGATCTTATGCTCGCGATGATGAGTGTCGCCACAGAGCTATCCAAGAGAATTTCGTAGTGCGAGATATAGAGGCAGAAATGTCGTGCAAAAGAGCAGAGGGTTCGTGTTATCGCCCTTAAAGACGCGTTTCTGAACGCTGTCGTTGTTTGTTGTCATACGATGATTTTCAGATGAGACTGTAAATCTAGTTTTCCAAAGGGGTCTAAATCTCTTTATGCATCTCACAATGTGTGAAAGAACCTTCATAATTTCCGAAAGACAGATGATAAGACTGTGAGAGATTGAATCGAAAACTTTCCAGTAGTCAATCCAGGCTATTGACAGGAGGCGCTGATGGGCGGATGCGTCTTTGCAGACGCACCGGTCACTTAGCAAGTTCTTTTGACAGCCTACTACACCTCTTCTCAAGCCACGATGTGGGTACATCTCTCTCCACATAGGCTCAATTTTACGAACAATCCTGTTGTTTAGAACAGCAATAAAGATCTTATATAGCGCGTTCAAATAAGTTATTGGACTGTAATTTTCTATGTTAGGGAATTCGCCTTTTTTTCAGTAGGAGTATAGTGCGTCCTAACACCAGCCACTGAAAAATGGGCGCTTCCGACTTTGAACATGAGGTGAATATGCGGGCTGGATGTTGGTGTGTAGAAGTAAACTTCTTCCACCAGAAGTTCTTGTAACCATCTGGTCCTGCAGCGGAAAAAATCTTTGTGCCCCTGAGTGCTTTTTTTACTTCTTCGGCAGTGATTGATGAATATTGGTCCTCAGATGTTATGAGGCTTCAAAACTCCTTGAAGCGCATGATATTATTATTATTTTCTACCAACTCCAGTATTTTCGGGATCTTGTATACCTCCTTCCTCTCTCGATGAGTCAGCGCGAAACTGCTGAAACTTCCTGACCCATCCATTCTCCTTCTGGGTCCTCCTCCTTGCATGAGATAACACCCGTATTCTGTCAGAAATATGCTGCTTGATTGTCAGCAGCTGTCACTTGTCCAGTGTATAATAGTAAATCCTCAGCTTTTGGTTGAAATTTCAAACGTTTCTCGTAATCAGTCTATTCAGATGTTATGTAATCAAACATAGACTGAACAGATGACGCATTCTGTCTTGCCCATCTAATCTTCTTGTTCAGTTGATGCAAGCGTCTTTTGGTCTATTGATCCACGCCCTCTGAACTAACCTCGCCATTCACGTTCCACCTTGCCGTGGGTGAAAAGGAAATTTTTCGAAAAATTTACAAATGTTTAATGACAACGAGAATTTTTAACTAATGATCTGTATATGTAAAATGTCAATTTTTGAAAACTAGACACATCTACGTTGTTTTCATCTATGATAAGATTTTTTTTTAAATTGATATCGAATGGACTTCAATTTTCAAATTTAAATATTTATTTATTGTTCTTTATAATTAAAATTCAGATTTGGAAAACACACTATCCTGATAAGGCTTTACGTTTAGTGGGCGAAATTTTGTTTTCATAACAAGAAAATAAATTATCAATAAACCAAAAACCATAACATCATTTATTACTACAACCTTGGTGGAAAACTATGACATTAACTTAAATGTCCTGAAGGTTAAAAATTATAATCTACCAAATGAAACCAAATTAAACCAAACAATAAAGCTGTCGTCTTGAAGAGAACATGGTGGAGAATAGCGATTAAGCTTAGTACACTACAGAATCAAAGAAGATTTCTCTTAAGATGTAGAGACCAAAAAATTGTATCATCACATTCAATTAATTTAAAAATCAATATAAAACTTAGGCACACGAAAACTTATAAGCATTACGTCATACTGGGTCGGTAACATCGAAATTTATAACCCTGACGGCACGCATGTTACAAATTTCGTGCAAGTTTTATGCAAACTGTTTGGTGAGCGTTTGAGTGTAATTTGTGTACCATTTGATAGGTGTTTGATTATAATTTGAGCTCATTTTGTGCAAATTATTAATAATGCGGAGTCCACAGATTTGTGTCGAATTTGTGCAAATCTTTTTTCAATTATTTAATAACTATCCATTTACATTCTTCTAAAAAAATGAAAAATAAATTCTAGTATTTATTAACTACTTATTGCAATAACAGCTTGCTTATTGTTTAGATTCATAGATTATAAAATTGAAAATTTCAAATGATATACTAAGAATGGAAAAATCTTATAGAAAATTTACGAATAATAAAATGATTTGAAATATACGTAAGTATCAAAATTAGTCAAATATCGAACTAATATTATTTAACCATTTAACTGAAAAATTTGAAAAAAATTTGGTGGAAATTTGAGAATATTTTATGTGCATTTCGCACAAAATACGCCCAAATTTCATGCAAACGTGCGGAATCTATGTGACTCAAATTACATGCAAACGTTTCGCGCGCACAGCTGTTTACACTCGGTTTATCCCATTGTGCTCTGCACACGTACGGTCAGGGAAGGCTTTCATCACTAATTTTTTTTTGACGAAAGTAAGTGAAAAATTGTAACATCGCTTTGCTTTTCAGATAGAAAATCCGTTTCTCTAATTATTGTTGACAATTTTGAAAGTGTGCGATTTGGCAATTCATAAAGAAAAAGTTTAATGTACCGTGATTGAGGTTAGGTTGCATTATTGTGACTGTTGATGGTAATAGTTTTGGAATTTTGGTAGTACGTTGAAGTGATTAAAGCATATAGTGTTTTTCTTCAAAGGTGTCAAGCGATTATTTTTGCACCTTAAAACGTTTTGTGAGAAAAAGGTGCAAGGAGAATTTACAAATTGTCGAAAATTGTGATCTGCGAATACGGACTTGGAGCAGCTATCTGAGATTACTATGGTTGATCTTGTTAATTACTTTGTTCTAACGCATAGTTATCACACTTGTCATCAATTGAAAGCTTACAGAAGATTGCAAGCTTGTATAAGTACTTCAAATCAAGCATTGTATTAAAGATACGCTTCAAAAAAATATGTTCTTCTTTGAGAAGTTAGTCGGGCTACTGGCCGGCAATGAAGGTTATAATCTCAATCAGAGCACATAATAATTCTTCTTGCTGGATTGCCAAATCGCACACTCACCAAATTACCATCAATGATAATAATTAGAGAAATGGCTTTTCTATCTGAAAAGCAAAGCGATATTACAATTTTTTACTTAATTTCGAAAAAAAAAAAATTAATTTTAGTCAAACTCCCATGTAAACAATGCATACTATCTTAACACGTATGAGACAAAAATGTGGTTGCTATATATCGCTCCTGATTGGTTCATTATGTCCAACTTTGAAGCTGTTTCTTTTGTTGTGCTCTATCGCACATTACCAGGAAGCGCATAGGTGGCGGGACACTCTGTATAGACTCCGAAGACATTGATTGTATGAGGTATTTCATGGCACTCATTATGTCTATTTATCTCAGCTCAAATTTTGAATGTACAAAACAAGCGCAATTTTTAAATCCTGGTTGAGAAGACAAAAAAAGTTTTTTAAAGGAAATAAAAACATAATCGTTAGTCATGCAGACAAGGGGAATGTCACACAGAAATGCGAAATTCTTTTACATGATACAGAAACATATAGACCTATTAAAAAGACCCAACAAATAGTATGCAAAGAGATCCAAATAAATGAATACACATAAACGTAAAGCAATCATCAAATTAATACTGATACAGGTAAATTGCTTAAACGCAATAACGGAGTTTTACGATGATTTTACAGGCTCCCTAACGTACACAAGATAGGAATTCCTGTCAGGACTATCACATCTTTTACAGAAAATTGAAACATTAAATAGCATATCAGAAATTCACAAACTCTTTTCTTTGGATGTCATTTCACTTTCTGCTGATATTCCACACAATTGGGTCATTGTCATTGTCAAACAGAAATCGAACCTAATTGAAGAAGACACAAACTTACTAAAAGACAATTTTATAGAATAATCAGACTTTTGCTTAAAAATGCATATTGTTTATTCAATGGTTCATATTACCGGCAAACTTACATAGCACATAAAAAACACATAACACGCCAGGCATACCGGTAAACTGAGTACAGGATATACAAAGGAAATACCACGATTTGTGATAATCGCAGTCCACTGAAGGGCTCAGGCCCTTGTCCGTTTTTTCCACCAGAAAGGTTCAGAGGCTGATGTGAACTTGATCTACAGAAGCGTGAGCTGCGACGGTATATCATGAGAAAACCACCTAGGGCCATGATTGCAGTATGCATGGTAGATACAGAGATCAGCATATGGCATTTGCATTGTTTTAGATGATTTCGGTTTGTCCGTGTATTCCGGGACTGCGCAAGCGAAGGCTGGGCCGCGAGCATGATTTTAATAACATTTTCGTTTCGTCAAAGAGAACGACAAGTTACCTTCTAATATTCGGGAGAGGAATATAAACGCAGCCGAAGGATAGTAAAGTGTTAAGAGGCAGCGGACAAGCTCCAGACTGTCTTCAAGAAAATAGAAAGCTTCTTCAAGCCTCATGAAGAATGTGCACCTGCAGTTTAAGGACAAGGGCTCCAAGGTGTTATTTAGGATTGACGACCTCCGACGGGCGATTAAGAGCGGTAAGAACTTGGTTTGAGGGTAAGGCGGGATAGAAGCGAAAAGGGTTCTTCAAATTAATCCTTAAACTCTTCTGTTAAGAAAGGTTACTCGAGCCTAGGGACGCAGACAGGTTTCAAAAGAAAGGGCAAAACTATCAGATACAGGGGACGACTTTAGGAAAAAGACCAGTGAACCAAACATAAGCTCTCAAGAAATCGCTGGGTCAAGGACGGCACCGAGAATTCCAGGATCCACAATATGGACAATTGGTTTCAGCTCTTAGTGAGGAAAAAGAATGAACAAATAAAAAGGCGATGAAGAAGGAACTGTCACGCTTAGGGCCATCAGTCAGATCAGGACGGGTGATGTTCTGATCAAGGTATGAGCTAAGCCGCAGGACAGAGAAGTTTGGAGCTTGGGCGAGCATATTGGTTCTTCCCAACAGAATAAACCTTACCAAGAGAAGAAATAGGGGCTGCGTTCGGACCTTTGTTGAGCTGTACGTTGTCCCTGCTGCACAACTAGTTGAAGCTACTCGACTCAAAGTCGGTTGGGTAAAATTCCGAATAAAGGTGTACATCGCAGAAATCCGATGCTGCAAGTGCCAAACTCTGGGGCACGTTACTCGTGAATGTGCAGGAGAAGACGACAGCGGAGACTGAAAGATACGTACGGGAGGGCCAGATTAGTGCGCAATGCCAAAACATGGTTACACCGACCGAAAGCTTGAAGGAAAAACCTAGCAAGGCGTATGAGCAGGTCACCGAAATACAGACCTATTCGATATGGCGTATTACTTCGGTCCTTCTCTACAAAAAAAAACCTGTAGAAAAAAATTCGTCACAACTGGCTTTGTATAAAACAAGGTACCCAACGTTGGAAGCTATTACTGTTCACTTCTGTTATCAGTTTAGTTCAGTTCTCAGTTCAGTGTAGTTTTCAGTTCAGTTTAGTTCTTAGTTCAGTCCAGTTCAGTTCTCAGTTCAGTTAAATTCTCAGTTCAGACTAGTACTTAATTCGGTTCAGTTCTCACTTCAGATCAGTGAACCTCTTAGTTCAGTTCAGTACTCTGCTCAGTTTGTTTCTCAGATCGTTTTCTAGGAACACATTTCACTTTCCAAGGTCTAAAATATTCGTATTATTTACATAATTAGTTCCACCTAGCCGCTGCATCTATGCAACAGTGATGTGTGTAGGGAATCGAAAACCTACGTTTTTTTGTAAGTGCAATCCCAGCAAAAAAGAAAGTATTGATACGAATTGAATTGAAAAGACTAAGCCACCCTGCAAATCCCGCTTTGCGACAATGACACAATGAACCTATCTGTCAATGCTTTTCAATTCGAGAAGACGGTATTTCAATTTTCAATCTTTCTATATGTACAAATACGGCGAAAAAGTCCAAGGTGAGCGAATACACTTCAATAAACGCCTCAACGTTGGTCAATGCGTCTGAATTCGCGACAGTAAAATACAAACTTGAATTCGCCCCAATGCGTCAAAGAGAATTTCAGCAAGTGTCGATTTATACAATATAATCCGGGACAGGAAAACCAACGTGTAGGGCATATAGAATTCATTGTAAATGTTTACTAAATTCACACGCATTCAGTTGGCGCTGTCTCATTTCATCTAAATGCGTCTCAATGCGTTTGAACGAATCAGAAAACGGGATTCACGCACATTACAAAAATGTTGATTCGCCCCAATCCATATTCATTCTTTCCTTTTTTCTGGGATAATATAGGTGCTCCGAATGATATTAATTTAAACACAGCCGATACTTTCAATGTTTTAAATGTCGGATGAATGGATAACGAAATCGAATGCAATATCGTGTAAGATAGATGTATAAAATTATATGTAAATATGTGTCTTCTTTAATAAATAGGAAGGGTGTTGTATGACTGACTAGAGAATAGAGTGGTCCAAAAAAGCGACTGTTTAAATATTCATGGGCGACTGGAAATTCGTATAGCCTAGGTAAAATCAAAATATGGCTATTTTTTGCTTTGCTGTAGTCATTTTTCAACTTGCTAAAATGGTTTTAAAATTTCTAACAAAGTCTCCAGCCACCAATCCGCTCTTCGTTCCTGTTATTATTACGCTTTCCTACTTAGAGACTTACAACTTAAAACTTGATCACTTGAAAGTTGAAATCATATTTTTCTGCCACTAACGCTAGGGTCATTTTGTATTTCGAGTCACAAACAAAATTTGGGCGCACTCGAATTGCGCCAGGCGTCAACCACCCTGCCAAACTGAAACCTGAACTGCGCCAGAGGTACAAGGTGTAAAAGTAGGTAGTTTTCAGCTAGCATGAAGTGCGCTCGATGTATCTTCAGGTGCTCCTCCCATGAAAATAGGATAACGGGCAACGAATCATGAAATACTTCTTCCCTGAAAAACAATGCGTGATTTCAAACTGACACTTGTATTTTCTGTTTTTTTATTATGTTCTAGAATCTAGCCAGAATGTAAAAGTACAATATATATTTGTAGTTTCTGCATTCAACATATAATTATTATAATTATTCAAAAATATATGTGGTGAGGAGGAGAGAAGGATGCATAGAGGAATCGTCAAATAAAAATAGTCCTTCTCTAAAACCATAAGAATTTTAGTTTTAGTGGAAGGGCAGTGACAAAGAATGTTACATTTCTGTGCATATTAAAACTTTCTTTGAGCAAAAAAAAAATAATAAAAAAAATGAATATCCAACAAAAAAAACTGATTGGAATGAAAATATCTATCACCCTCCATATTTAGTTTGAAGATTTATTTTTCTTGTTGATCACTGGGGTTAACAATGAAAGTCCAAAATTATTTTGCGACGTTTCGTCAGCTTTGTTTGCTGACCTCTTGAGGCTAGAATTTTATTGAACACCAAGATATAAAAACAGTACAAAAAATATTGTTGTTGTTTGGGATTCATTTAAAAGAAATGAAAACAAATTACCTTATAAGTTCAAATTAAAAAAGTCACCTCGATCATAAAATTAAAAAGTTGAAAAAAATTCAATTAGTCGAAGATTAAATTCACATTTTACACGTCGTCTGTGAGGTGAGGATCGTAACTGGCTATCATTAGACAACAGAGGGGTATTT
>CAKNXH010062116.1:55099-65449 GCA_932178445.1 Andricus quercusramuli
AGCTAGTGTAGTGTTGGTCAAAGTTAAATCATTGTTGTGATATCTAAATTGTAATAAGTTGTCATCATTCAAATTTCTTAATATTTGTGAGGTATTCTCTTGTTTCGAAGTATAGTAAAAACTATACTTCGAAAAAAATCTTAAAATTAGAAATTCGAGATATTAATTATCACATCCAATATTTGAATAAATCTCTAGTAAACATCAAGAAACAAATTATGAAGTCCGGAATAGAATATTATACTATAAAATTTTTTTTTAAATTGTCTAGTACCAAATATAATACCATCATACGCAATTATAATGTTCATCACAAAAGGAAGATTGATACTTTGCTAATAGAAAATAATTGTGGAAAAACTGTAAACAGAGACTCTTGGTTTGAGAACCTGTCTGAAAAACAAATTCCGGTAGAGGTTATTGATACTGTGTCTCTAGGTCCGAATCATTGTGTATCGCCTAAATTTTCTGCCAAAGATGCCATTATTTCTATTAAAAATTTAGAAACATCACTAGAATCATTAGCCATAAATGTTTCCATTAATAACGAAATAAGAAATAATGTGACAGATAATATTTGTAATATCATGAATCATGACACTCACATCTCTGTCGAAGGAAGGTCCTTTGCCAAAAAATTAAAAACAACAAAATCCTTTATCCAAAACAATTCTGATATCCTTTTCACAACTGCAGATAAAGGAAATCTAACAGTTTGCATGAACAAAACAGATTATTTAGAAAAAATGCACTGCCTTTTATTTGATTCGAAAACTTATAAGAAATTGAATAATAATCCTCTCAAGAAATTACAAGAGAATACCTCACAGATATTAAGAAATTTGAATGATGACAACTTATTACAATTTAGATATCACAATAATGAGTTAACTTTGACCAACACTATACTAGTTAAAGGTTATGATTTACCTAAAGTCCATAAGGAAGATATACCACTTCGTCCTATAATTTCATTAGTTAATAGTCCAACTTATGTTTTAGCTAAAGTTATATATAATGATCTAAAAAATGGCATAAAAACTCCTAATTCAAACATTGAAAATAGCCTTGATTTGAAAGAAAAATTAAATAGCATAACAATAGATGGTGATTACATATTCATGTCCTTAGATGTCAGTTCGTTATTTACCAATGTTCCTTCCTCGTTGGTGTTGGAGAGCCTAGATAGAAGATTTCATGATATTCAGAGTAATTGCAAAATTCCTTTCGAAGAGATAAGAGAATGTATAAGATTCCTTTATGACAATACTTTTTTCGCTCTTAATGATGATATATACCAACAAATTCATGGTACTCCGATGGTTTCACCCATTTCACCGTTACTTGCAGATATGGTTATGGATGACTTGGAAAATAGTTGTTTAAAAAAACTAAAAGAAAAATATAATATACAGCTCCCCTTTTATTACAGATACGTCGATGACATGATCTTATGTGTCAAAAAGGATCATATTCAACTAATTACCCATATTTTCAATTCTTATAATGTTAATTTTCAGTTTACTGTTGATCTAGAAGAAAATAATAGTATTAACTTTTTAGACATTTCTCTCTTGAGAGATAATAATAGCATTATTACAAACTGGTACCAAAAACCATCTTTATCAGGCAGAACTATTAACTATTTCCCAAGTCATCCAACTCAGGTGAAAAAGAACATTGTATTCAACCTTGTTGACAGGGCAATAATGTTATCGCACCAAAAATTTCACGCTAAAAATTTAAAAGTTATTACCCAAATATTATTAAATAATGATTACCCAATAAGCTCTGTTGTCTAATGATAGCCAGTTACGATCCTCACCTCACAGACGACGTCTAAAATGTGAATTTAATCTTTGACTAGTTGAATTTTTTCCAACTTTTTGATTTTATGACCGAGGTGAGAGGTCAGCAAACCAAGCTGACGAAACGTCGCAAAATAATTTTGGACTTTCATTATTAACCCCAGTGATCAACAAGAAAAATAAATCTTCAAAAAAAAACTGAATTTTCAACCCAATAGTTGAATTTTCAACCAAAAAAATAAATTAATCACCAAGAAGATTAATATTCTAACACAAAAGACGAAGCTTCAATAAAATACATAAAATTTCAACTGAAGAAGATATATGTTCAAACCAAGTAAAACTTGTCATATTACACAATCGACGTATAAAGAAAAGCTTACATTTTTAATGGAACTAGCCAAAATTAACCGTTTGTGGGAAGTTTTGTTTTTCAAATCTATTATTTGAATGTAAATAATGCAACGGAAATATAGAAGAATGATTATTTTTCTTTTATTGTAAAAATACCATTTTGACTATTAATTGCCAATAAAGATACTTGATTGTGCTCATGATAAATATAAATTAAAATTCTGTTGTG
Organism: Andricus quercusramuli; assembly: GCA_932178445.1. NCBI lineage: Eukaryota > Metazoa > Arthropoda > Insecta > Hymenoptera > Cynipidae > Andricus > Andricus quercusramuli. The sequence continues at coordinate 57,491 of CAKNXH010062116.1, forward strand.
TGGGTCAGTCTTGATTTAATAAAATGTTACATTATAGATTTTGAACTTTTCAAAGTTCGTGAAGTTTGCCCCAAAATTTACGTGTTGCTGGTATATTATCAAAGTTATTTCTTCATATAAATGCAAAATTAACGCTTCTTTAACGTTCTTAGAAATAAAATGACGTTGGCGTAACGGTCAAGGCTTCTTACGAAAGTAGTCTAAAGTGTCGCCTAAAAAATTCGGCGTAAATTCCGCTAATGAAAATCGAGATCCAGAAAGTTGAGAAACACTTCCAATTGTTCTACTTGTTTCACTTGTTTCGAAAATGAGGTAAATAACCTTGACTATACGCAATCTTCATTACACGTTAACTCAGAAGCAAGTGAAACCGATGAAATCGACGAAAACTGTTCAAACTTCTTTCTCTGGAAAATCTTATTTGAAGGAACTTAAAAGAAGAAATTCAAATTTCAATTACTGATTTAACTAAAAAATTAATTCACTATTATTTGATATACTGTTCAATAATTAATTTTTAATTGTATGTATGGATGTATGTATGGATGTATGTATGGATGTATGTATGTGTGTTTCTATGTCGCTTTCTTTCCCATCGTTTTGATATTTCATTAATTTTATTTTCAACGGTTGGAACCAAACTGGTTCTAAAAAATTTTCTAAAAAATTGATAGTTCATAACAGTTGTGTTGCTAAAGCTTATGCGCTCCCAAAGGTTCACAAACCGGATTTGAAGTGGAGATTGATTGTTTCTACAGTAGGTAGTCCAACTTATAATTTATCTAAATATATTGCTAATGTTTTAAAACGTGTAACAGGTATTTCTGGGAGGGTAGTAAAAAATAGTTGGGATTTAAAAGAAAATTTAAAAAACATTGTGGTTCCTTCAGATCATTCATTATTATCATTGGACGTAATTTCTATGTTCGACAGTATTCCGTTAGATCTTGCTTTGGATTGCATAGAAGAGAAATTAAATTTAAATAAAAATTTAACTAGAATAACAAAAAATGAAATTTTAATAGCCACGCGGATTGTGTTTAACAATATGGTTTTCTCTTTTAATAATAAATATTACAAACAATTATCGGGATGCCCTATGGGGTCGCCTTTGTCTCCGGTTATTTCAAATTTGGTTTTAGAAGACGTGGAAAGTAGAGCCCTTTCGTTATTGAATTTTACACCGATTCTCTATAAGCGCTATGTGGATGACATCTTAACTATAATTCCAACTAACAAAGTGGTTGATTTTATCAATATTTTTAATTCTATAGAATCCTCAATTCAATTCACTCATGAATTGGAAGAAAACAACTCAATAAATTATTTAGATATTACAATTAAAAAAACATCGGATGGTAATTTAGAAACTAATTGGTTTAAAAAAAAACTCTTGGTCAGGTAGATACTTAAATTTCAATTCGCACCATGCCTTTCATACAAAAGTTGGTCTGATTAAAGGTTTAATAGATAGATGTGTAAAGCTGAGTGATGTAAAATATAGAGAAGAAAATTTAAATCAGCTAAAAACCACTTTATTGCTTAATAGGTATCCTCTGCAATTAATAAATAAAATCATTGAAGAAAGAATTTTTGAAATTTATAATAGTAGTAGTAAAAAGAATAAATGGATTAATTCATTTGTCAATACAGACCTTAAAGTTACTCTTCCTTATATTGAAGGTTTATCTGAACGTTTAAAGGGTTCTTTACGAAAATTTAACATAAACGTGTATTTTAACAATATTTCTTCTTTAGATAAATTTTTAGTTAACAAGAAAAAAGATTTCGATAGTATTGATTGTTCGTCGGGTGTTGTTTATCGTATCACTTGTAAGGGTTGCAAAAAGTTTTATATTGGTGAAACCGGCAGGAGATTAAAAGACAGAATAGCTGAACACAAAAGAGATTGTGCAGTGGGTAATCAAAGTACAGGTTTGTCACAACATGCCTGGAATTTTGATCATCATTTTGATTTCGATTTTAAAAACATTAAAATTTTGGCAAGAGAAAAAAACGAATTCAAAAGACGCATTTTAGAGTCCATCTTCATTAATAAATTTCATAAAGAATCGATAAGTTTACAGATTGAAACGTTAAATATTAATAAAATTTATCAATGTATATTAAAATAATTTCGATCATGTTTCCTTAAACATTTTCACCCGTCCGGCTTTCAAATATTTGACATTTGGCACGCTTGTCTCATTTGGGTTTGTTTTGATGTTACCATCGATATAATTGTAAAGTGAATTTGTAGGTTTGATTAATGTAAACATCCGTCTGTTTCGTTCAATGTATCTTCATGTCATCGTTGTTAGATGTTGCTTTGACTTATCGCTAAAAATGTAGAACATATTTTATGGATCTTTAATATCTCGCTAGAGTAGTAAAGATCTTTTGATTTTAAACTAATTTGGTTATTAATTTGACTACAGTATTATTGATGTGACGTCAGTTTTTATTAATGTTTTCTGACAATTTTTATCGACTTCAGGTAATTGTTTTTAGATTTTACCATATATTTTTTCAAATTGTTGTTTCGACTTAATTAACTTATGTTCATTTTATTTAAAACTTTTTAAAATTAATTTGTTTAGATCTTGAAAATGGCTCAAAGTCGAGCCGAAACGTCGATCGTACTAAAAATTTTGACACCAGAATAGCAATGTGTTGTTTTTTTATAAGACTGTAAAGACCAAAAAATTTGATCATTTGGATTTGATTGACAACAGTCTAAGAACGGAGTTTGGTTTGGTTACCACCAACCGATATTACTTTCTTTTAGTAGGATTACCCGTTCGGCTCTGCCCTGTTCCCTTGCTTTTTCTTACTTCTTCCAAATTCTTCATCCACGTCACTCCCTGCCCATTGCCATCCAAAATCCATCTTACACACTCATCCACACTCAACTGTCCATCCTCCTCTCCTGCAAACCTCTCTAATACATGTGCCCATGACTCCATTTCGGACCCACATACTGTGCACAGATTGTCCTCTACATCCATCCGATATCTACAAGCTCTCACTCCTTCTCCCATTCTAAATCGTACTACCCTATTACATTTGTCTTCCATTGTTATTTTTTGCAAATATTCCGGTTCTGTCAACTCTTTGACCATCATGTACTAATATATCGAATCCATAATCTTTCTCCATCACTCTTCTCCTTGTGTTACTAGTAGGTCTAATTCTATGTTCTGCCAGTCCCATTTCGAATTTCCCAAATTGTCTCTCGTCTCTTTGTTCCAAACTTCGTTCAAGCATATTTTTGCTATTCTGCTCCCCTCTCCCCCTTTCAGCTTCTCTTCAAACTCCCAGGCTCTCTTAATTTGTCTAGTTACTATTTTTGTCGTTCCTCATTCTTCCCTTAACATATATCCTGGGCAACTCCAGCTAACCCCCATTACACATCTCAGAAATCTCTCATGCATGCTTTTTACTTTCCTATATTCTTTCCATCCCCAGACCTCCACTCCATAACACAACACCGCCCAAACCAACGCTTTAAACAACCAAACCCTCATTCTCCACTCGTTATTGAACCCTCTCTTTCCTATACCCCCTACTTGGCCCATTACTTTACTCGCGCATTCAGTTCTCTTCCTCACCTGCACCTCGTTTCCCCCTCCTGCCTTGAACCAAAAACCTAAGTAGCAGAACTCCTCCACACTTACCACTGTTTGTCCATTCATCTTCCAAACGTAACATATTTTGGTCTTTCTACTTCTGAAGCACATCACTTTGGTCTTCCTCTAAGTCTGCCAGCAGTAAATTAAAGAGTACCGGACTCAACGATCACCCTTGCCTGAGACCCCTTTCTGTCCAGAAAACCTCCCCTTTTCCCACCCTACCTTCACCCTAATCCTGGTTTCAGTAAAAATTTCCTTAATTCTCTCCACCAATCCTTCCTCTCATATCTCATATCTCATTGCCTGCCTTAACACTTTTCTATTCACTGAGTCAAAAGCTGCTTTAAAATCTACGAACAAGGCGACTAATTTCCCTCTTTTCCTACCTAACTTTCTGTTAACCAAGTAGTTGAGCATGTAAATGTTATCCATTGTCCCCATCCCCTTTCTCAATCCCGTCTAATTATGTGAGATACTTTGTTTCTCTTCTATCTGACTCGCTAAACTTTTTCTTAGAATTTCTGCGTATATTTTTAACCCACTGGCATGAGAGTGATCCCTCTGTATTCCTCTACCTTCTTGCCCTCCTATTTCTTGACAAGCGGTACCACCAGCTCTGTCATCCACTCCTCCGGCCACCCTTCTCCTTTCCAAACCGTGTTGCAGATCTTTTACATCCCTTCCCTAACCCTTTCTCTTCCATACTTTATCTCTTCGTTCTCCATACCATCCTCTCCTATAGAATTGTTTTTTTAGTCTATCTATCGACTCATTCACTTCTTCTCTTGTTATCTCGTTCCCTTCCTTCATTTCTCCCTGGACTACTTTTCTATTTTCCCCTTTGATCCTATTTTGTTCTCCCCCTAACAGACCCTTGAAATAATCCGTCCACTCACCCGTTTCTATTTCTTCATTCATGCCCTTCCTTCCTTCCCTTTCCCTGTTTATTACATTCCAGACCCTACCTTCTTTGATGGCTTTTTCTACTCCCATTTTCGTGTTCCTTTCATCCCCTCTTTCCTTTCTCCCTCTGCTACGCTTACGTACGCCACCTTTCAGTGTAGCTATTACCGGCAAGTGTTCGGTCCCTATCTCATTCCCCACATTAATACTGCCTATCATATTCCACATTCTTTTTTCCGCCAGGATGTAGTCCATTACTGTTTCTCCCTTACCTATATATGTGATGTCTCTTTTCTCATCTCCTTTCATATTGGCATTACATATAAACCATCCTGTTTCTCCTATCACGTCTAGTAACCTCCTCCCCTCCCGGTCTGTCTCTCTATGTTTGGAGCTCCTTATATAGGCCTTCTTTTCTTCATCCCAAATCCCTCTCCCTTGCTTGCCAGTCCAGGCATTCAAGTCACCTCCTATCAAAACCAAGTCTTCCTTTTTTTGTTCCATCCACCTCCTTATTATTCAAACAACAAATTTAAAACGTACTTGAGGTTGAGATTTTTCTGCTGGTAAAAATACATTGGAAAAAATTCGATAAGTCTTACATTCATAAGTTTCTAAACGAATGCAGTTTTTAAATAATTTATTTATACGTGAAAAAATTCTTCCTTCGATCCTGTAGATTTCCAAATTATTTTTTGAAAACAGCGGTCCATTAAAAATAAATTAACGCTTAAGCTGAAAAAAATGGTAGAATCTGGTTACGGTGTTTCTCAAAAGAAAAACTTGTTCTGGCCGCTGGCGCAGTTCAGGAAGCGAATAAATAGGGCCCTCTGGCTAGCACGTAAAACTCTGACCGCGGGCGCAATTCGTGTGCACCGAAAAATTCGACTCAGCGTTGTTTATTACTCTTGCCATAAAGGCTTCACCTCTTAACCTACAGGTGAACATAATGTGAAAATATCAGTTTTTCGAATTATTTTTTCATGGTAAATTTTTGACGAATTTAGTTGATCCTTTCCAGATTCATTCTAAGAGGTTTAAGGTATACTTCATACAAATTTTACTTCACACAAACTCAACCAAAGCGTGCAATTAGTCTGCAAATATTGCAATTTTGGCAGCATTCTCGTTGTTGTACAATTGTTACATAACGTTCCTGAAATATGAAAAGTTGACAAAATCCATCTTGAAATTTCGGAGAACAGATAACTCCAAGATTGAATAAAAAGAATTCACAACTTTTTATGAAAAATTGAACTTGGAAAGGAAGTTGTATGTTTACGTTGTAATCTCCTTAGAGCGAACAATTGCTTTTCAACAATTGCTCTACAACCACACAAAAAATAGGCATATTCTGATTTTGCCTAGGCTATACGAATTTCCAGTCGCCCATGAACATTGAAACATTTTTTGGACATTTGTACAAGAGAAAAAGCTTTGAATTGAGTAGTGCTAATAAGCATTATTGGACTTGCCTCTGAACACGCGTTCACGCGTCTCGGTCTCTAGGTTATCGTAATCGTACTTGTGTTGATTACAACCTATTATCCTACTTGCTATCTCGCGCAACACCCTATACCGGTTTGAAATTGATTATTTAATGTTTCCAGGTGCGGCTGATATGGTTAACATGAAGCAGAGTAGCCGTATGCACGTGACTCAATACCGACAAACTGGTTTCTTTTCATTTGGACTTGTACGTTATTCTCGAATCTCATTTTCCTTGTCGTTGTCAAGTGAGATGACAAAATTGTATTCTCATATGTAAATTGCGTTACAAATCATTTTTCAGATCTAGATTCAATTTCCAGTACGGTATCGTACGCATTTGTCAAAGGCATTTTGAATTATTCTGGTTATATTTAGGGTTTAAAGTGAATAACAACACCCTTCAAACCTACGGCGTGCCTGAACGGAAGTTAGATAAAATTTTCATGGACGTCTCAGATCTATGCAGGATCTTTGAGTAGAACATAAATAGGGATATTTTCGACAAAAATGGAAATATTTCGTCGAGCTCTGTCGAAGTAAAACTGGTTTAAAGGTTTTTTATACCCTTTCTCACTAATTTCGTAACTGAAGCGGCTTTCAAATACTTTTTCTGAAGTTAAGTATAAGCGAATCTCTACATTATTTTTCTGGGTCAAAGCTCTTGATTTAGACAAAATTTTCCCACTTGTCCGGTGTCGCTATTTTATTTTTAGACAGCTACATAATTTTTTTAAGGTAAAAAAATGGTATGGCCTTACGCAATTTTCAAAGAATTCTTTCAATTTTTCAAAACATGCTAACGAAATCAGATGAGCGGGAAAATTTTGTTTGAATCAAGCACTTTTAGCTGAAAAAAATAAGGTCCATCAAGCTAGCACCTCCACAATCGAAATTCCCAAATTTTTTGGCATCAGAATTTTGGGCTTGTTTTGGGCTTTTTTGGGCTGTATTGCCGATTTTTGGGCTCCACTACTTTTTTTGAAAATTCAAATTTTGTGTGGAGATGCTGGCTTGAATCAAGCCAGCACCTCCACTGCATAAAAATTTGAAAAAATCAAAAATCAAAGACGACAAAATTTTGGGCTTTTTTGGGCTCTTGAACGCGCCAAAAACCAATTTCCAAAAACAACCACTAGCGGAAATGAAACTACCCCCTATATAAAAAACAAACTAGGAAGAAATAAAATGCAGCACAATTTCGGGCTTATTTTGGGCTCTCAAATTTACAGAAAAAAAATTCAAAAAACCACCCCCTATGAGCAAAAAACCACCCCCTTGTCAAAAATTACATCTGAAAAAAAATAAAGTGTGTCATGATTTTTGTCTTATATTGGGCTCTCGAACAAACCCAACCAAATTTTCAAAACCCACCCTCAAGTACACAAAACATCCCCTAAATCAAAAATCAAACATGGAAAAAACGAAAAAAAAGCTGTGTTGAGCTTTTGAGAAGCCCAAAAATCAGAGACTATATTCACACTGAGAAATTCTAACGGAGATCATTTTTTGAAAGTCATATCTGCGTGGATTCAAGGGGTTGATTTTGAACGTGAAGGGTTGGAGACCAAAAATCGGTGTTGGTATTTTGAGGAGCCCAAAAATCAGAGACTCTAATCACACTGTGAAATTCTGCGAAAGATAATTTTTTGAGAAAGTCATATCAGCTGGGTGCCAAGGCGGTTGATTTTCACGGTAAGAGTTGGAGCCCAAAAATCGGTGTTGTTATTTTTGAGGAGCCCAAGAATCATAGACTTTATTCACACTGTGACATTCTAAAAAAGATCATTTTTTGAGAAAGTCATATCTGCTGGGTGCCAAGGGGGTTGATTTTCACGTTAAGGGTTAGAGCCTAAAAATCGGTGTTGGTATTTTTGAAGAGCTCAAAAATCAGAGACTCTATTCACACTGTGAAATTCTAAAAAAGATCATTTTT
>CAKNXH010062116.1:70449-98446 GCA_932178445.1 Andricus quercusramuli
TCACCCCCATCACTTGGAGAGGGGTGGTTTTTGTGGTCTATAAATTTGTCGATTAAGTACTATTGGGTAGGTGAACATATTCCCTAAATTTTAAGAAAATCAAAGAACATGACTTTTAAAGTTGGGGCAGTTGAGAAATAATGCCCCTTATATGGGTGATTCTCCACATACAGGGCACTTTTCTGTCTCGGATCTCTAGTAACTAAACTAAGTAGTGTTTCTTTCTAAAACTTGCCTAACTTCTTCATTTTAGGATGATACAAGACCTCCGTAAAGAAAAATCAAGTCACATCATCGTATGTCTTAGAAAAATGCTCCCAAATACTCGAAAAATGCCTTTTTGGGATGTCTCTACGTACACGGCACCAAGTTTAGAGACGTGTATTTAATACATAGTGAATTATCTTTGAAATTATAATTGATAGTTCGAATGTTTGACTCAAAATCTATCAAATTCATAACAAATATTTTGATTTATTTGCTATATTAGCAGAGAAAATTTAATCATACACGTGTCTCCCTAAATGTTTTCGATGGTTACGGTAAACGAATCTCCCATACCTTTCATCAACTTTTGATCATTTTTAAACTCTTATCTTCTCACAATATCTCGAAAAACCGTCACACTACTCATTCATCAAAACATCATAACAAAAAAGTAAGAACTTTTTTTGCAAAGTGAAAAAATGTAACCGAAAATGTAGCGTATTTTTATTAGTATCGGATACCGTACCTCGTAAGAACTTTCATATTTCGTAATAAATATCAATGAAAAGATGACAATTCCGTGTAGCAAATAATAAAGGAGTTTCTGTCAGGAGGATTTATTAAATACTTTTGTTTTCAAAGCGTAAAAAGTAATTTTGTATGGTTTTCGGTTACCGTAACGTCGGATACCATAACCTGTTTTTCACTGTCAGGGACGAAATGGAGCTAATCGAACCCCTCTTCCAAATAATTTTATTAAAAATTAACGTAAATCGAGAATTAGAATATTTGTACCTACAAGTACTGCACACAAAAAATTAGGCGATTAGAGGGTTAATAAATGTGAGAGAAATGTAAGGAAAATCTAATTTGAAAAAAAAATTTCAAATTTGAAAAATATAAAATTTTGGAAAAGCTTTGAATTTTTTAAAGAAAACTATTCTTCCCTGCCATTTTACGTTAAATGTGTGAATATTTTACAGCATTGTTTTACTTTACATGCAATCAGAGTAAATCACCCGCAAAATCAAAAATTGAAAACGTGTTCATGTGCTACAGGTCCTTCAATTGAGAATTAAGCGTGAATAATTTATAGGGCCCCTTTCTCAAAGGCCAATGAACCTAACCATTATGAAAAAAAAAATTTTGAAAACATTTTGCCAAAAAAGTTGCCCTTGCGAAAAGTTCCCTGTCTGTGGAGAATCACCCATATATACATTTTTTCTCTCGTCTGAAATATACAAAAATATTAAATAACTATAATTATGTTTCAGTTCTCAAGAATTCATTTTTCAAATCATTGTACAAAATGTTATGATGATGTGAAGCTTATTTAAATAAATCCGCAAGTTCACAGCTTTATTCAAGTAATTCTTATTTTTCACTGCAATGTAAAGCCTAATTTATAATGGTCAAATAAAATTCCATGACATTAAAATTTAAGAAAAGTGATGATAGGGAACTTTCAATTTATAAAACTTAACCGAAAAAAAAACGAAAATTAAGCTGCAGTTGTTCAAAAAGAGTTCGAAAAGAAGGTAAAAACGACATTTTCGTTTAGAGACAGTATCAGTTAAATCTTAACTAGAAATAAATTGGCAGTCAATGGACGTGTTTTTCCGCTGGAAGTACTTGAGTCAAACAACATTTTTCTCCTTATTTGGTTTCGTTAGCTCATTTTAGAAAATTGTAAGGGTTTTTTTAAAATTGCGTAAAACCATGCAATTTTCTTACCTCAAAAAAAGGATGTAGCTGTCTAAAAATAAAATAGCGACACCGAATAAGCAGGAAATTTTTTTTTAAATCAAGTGCTTTGACCCAAAAAATTAATGTAGCGATTCGCTGATATGTAACTTTGGAAAAAGTATTTAAAAGCCGCTTTAGTTAAGAAATTAGTGAAAAAAGGTAAAAAAACCTTCAAACCAGTTTTATTTTGACAGAGCCGGAGGAAATATTTACATTTTCATTTAAAACATCTGTATTCATGTTCTACTCAAAGGTCCTGCAAAGATCTGAAACGTTCATGAAAATTTTATTTAACTCCCGTTTAGGCACGCCGTGACCGTCGATAGGTGTCATATCTCAGCAACTAGGTGAGCTCCACGTTGCACTCATGGCAGTCAAGAATCTTGAGAACCCTTTTTCGGGGACACTCACTGACCTTTTCTCACGAGTGTATCGATAAGTTTTTTCTGATCATTTTAATTTCGTGAGTGTTCTTATCGGTCTACTCTTGGCATGTTAAAAATAAGGTTCAGTGATGATCCAGATATCTCTTGAGTGTGATTAATTTTAGTTCACTTCGATTGATAATTAGAGTAAAACTGTATTTTGAAAATCATTATTTAAGACTCAATATCTTTTTTTTTCATGCATCGCTATAATTTTTATTCCAACTAATAAAGGAGTTTTAATTTCAATTGCTTTTTACTTCTACATTGATTAAATAAATACATACTTTGCTAGCGCAGACGAAGCACGTTGTCACAACTTTTGAAATCACGTTCATTAAATTTTTGGTTTCTTGAATCACATTGTCAACTTTAACGAATGTAGCTGATTTTCCAACAGTAGGATTTTTCACGGTGAACTGAAGCTGCTGGACATAAGTTGGTACGCGATCCAAATTTTCTAGTAAGTCTTTCTTGTGGTTTCCACCTGGTACCTGTAAACCCGTAACAATTATACTGGTCATTTTCTTTAGAGAACTGTTTATATTTATGAGTAGTTAACTATGTCAGTATGAGTATCAGCACCCGAACTGACTTAAGACTGATGGCAACGACCAAAAGGACGAATTTATCAGGTATTTTGCGAAGGTGAGTACGGAGACGAAAAATTGGCTTGAAAATAATTACAGATAACCACCTCCTTAAAATCTTATAAATACTAAAGTCATAATACGTAAGGCTGTTGCAAGAGTTTTCCACCCAGGAGGGTATTTCGCGGTGGTAGGACATTGGGTAAGTATCTGGTTTCTCAAGAAAAATACGACAACTGCTGAAAAGTGAGAGTGAAAAAGTGTAGCAATGACATGATGTAGGAAGGAAGCCAACTTACTGCGATGACAGTTGCAGTCGGACTACGGGACTAATAATATTTATTGAATTCTTAACTTGTTTATACTATATATTTCTTCTGTAGTAAAATACAAGGAAAATATGGAAACAGCACATTATGTAAAATCAAAGTAGCAAAGTATCCTCAAATAAAAAAAACGCAGTAAAACGTCTTATCTCTAAGGTGAGGGACATAAGGACAAATTTACACATCTCAGAAGATCGAGCAATAGAGATTAAACAACAGGTTGATTCGGCGTGGAAAAACGACGGCAATGAACATCAATTAGAGGGAGCCGCGTCACACGAACAAGCAGCGGCAATTGATGTTCTTCCTCAACCTGGTGATGATCCAGCCCCACCACATCCTCCAGAGGTAGATGGCCTGAAACAACTAGAGCCAGAAGCAGAGGTTCAACAACCCAGAAGGCGATTAAAATGGACATATCATATAAACAGAGATGTAATGCGTTTTTATTTTTTGGTAAAGAAAAGTGGGCAATGTGTAAGGAAATAACATCATCGACTCTTTTTACTCAAGTAACCAGCCCAGACCAGAAGAATAAATCAGCAGAATATAGCAGATGAGAAACGCTCAATATCTGTAAACAGATTGCTTCCGGCTATTGAAATAGCTGCCATCGAAGTAGAATTGTAACAACAGCTTCATATTGAGAGACTTCCCTTGGAAGATGTGTACAACGAAGACCTGATTGAAGCTGAAGTAATATGGGCTAGAGATAATGAAATTCAAGCCCCGAATCCACTAGAACCACATCCGGACATTAATGAGGATGGTCTAAATAGCGAAATCCCAGAAAAACGACAGCACTTTGAAATTAATTTTGGTCTCTCTAAGATGAACATCACAAATGATCTGCGTGCACTAATAGAACACCTGAACAGCAAGGTTTTACCTATGCATTTGAAGACAACACAAGCTGTGTTGGAGGTACAAACCCCTCTTTACTGTGCAGCTGTAGCAACCGTTAGAACGTTGGGCCGCAGAACTAGGCCTACAAGAGCAGTATTTGCCCCCGGAAGAAAGCGAGATCCACCATAGAAGATGAGGTTGGATATGGACGTCAACTAAGTAAGGTGCAATTTGGGTCGACTGACTCAATATAAGAAAGGAAATAGAACCAGAAAGCTGATACACCATGCTAATAAAATCATCCACACTCGGTATATCGAGACATTGATACCAGCAATATTGGATAAGATTATAGACTGCCAACGGCAGAGACTTGATGTTCTTATAGCTAGACTGCGTCGGTACAAGAAAATTAGTGCAGGAAGGCAACAAAAACGAACCTTCCAGGCAGATGGAAGAAGGTTTTATCGTGAACCATAGACGCTGTTGCCATGCCGCAAGCTCGTGAGCATCAAAGAAACTTGCACGTGGCATACATTGACTTCAAGCAAGCGTTATTATGATCGTGAGAACCAAGGATAACTAGATCAATACGCATTACGGCGGATATATTCCAAGGAGACTCCTTCAGTGCATGATGGTTCTGTTCAGCGTTGAACCCACTAAGCAAAACACTAAATAGCATGTCTCATGGGTTCCGAATACATGATAACGAGGATGGTCATCAAGTGACCCATCTTCTATACATGGATGACCTAAAGCTATACGCTTGTTCGGACCAGAAACTGCAGCAAGTGATCGCTTTCATAAAGCAGTTTTCCAATGATATCCACATGGAGTTCGGACTCGATAAATGCAGAACATTGCATTGAACCAGAGGAGAATTAGGGACCGCAGAGCTAGAGGACGATTTCGATAGTGACATCGAGGCAATGGCTCGACAAGACTCAGATTGCTTCTGAAGAGTTCTCATAACTCGGCAAATAAGATCAGGGAAATCAACACCTATGCCATATCTGTCCTCACGTACTTCTTTGGGCTCATCAAATGGTCGAACATCGACCTCAAAAGGTTAAACAGAATCATCCGCGTCGAAATGACGAAGCACCGAATGCACCACAGTAATTCGGCTATGAAAAGGTAGTTTTACCTCGACTTACAGAGGCTAGAGGCATTGTAGATGTCATGAAACTGTGTGAGTCACAAGTTATACAGTTGTAAGACTATTTTGACAGCGAGTGAAATGTTACGCCTTACAGTACCATATGTAAAGCGGATATTGACTACACGCACTTGAATTTGTCCTCAGAGGAGGCCTTGAATATCAAGGCAGAAACCGTGAAGGAATTAGAAAAGCAATGAAGACAGAAAGCCATCCCCAAAACGTTAGAGCAATATGAAGTGAATAGTGAGGCATCCAATATTTGGCTAAGAAAGGGCGTCAAGACGTGGTTGACCAGTGACGATTATGTGGAGATAACAACAAATCCATCAAGAAAATTATTGACTGTTGTGGCGTAATGACCCAAAGAGAACATACGCACAGACGTAATGATGTCGCGGGCATTATACACCAACAGCTTGCCCTAAACCTAGAAATCTTAATAGAATGGATGCCTTTGTATAGATACATTCCGATGCCCGTTTTAGAAAACAAAAATTACATCTTATATTGGGATGCTACTATCCAGACGGATCATTAAATTCAAGCCAATCGACCCGACATCGTGATGTGAGAAAAAAAATGTGGAAAAGTCTCCATTATCGACATTTCGTGTCTACTTAACCGAAATTTGCAGGCAACCTATACAACCAACAAAATTGTTTAGACCATCAGGAAGCTACTGACTAAAAGCCTGTGGAGTGGAAAATGGTAGCTGTAAGAAAGCATCCAGAGGCGTCGGTTGTCATCTCCGACGCTCGCGGTCGCTATGTATGGATAACAGTGGTAAAATACGAACTGTCAACTACACTATGCTCCTAATTTCGTATCTACAACATCATCACAGAAGATTTCAGACATCGTATTGAATAAGCTTATAACATCCTCATCTCATCAGTCACTTGACTCATTCCGTGGCTATGATGAAAAGCCGGGTTCACCCGAGAACAAGTTTAAACAAAAAACATATAATAATATAATATAGAATATATTATGATGAAGAGCCTCGATTGCTCAGGCGGTTCTGTCACTCGGACTTCAAGTTAGAGATCCGGGATTCGATTGCTGAGCCAGTACCTCTGGAAACATTTATATGTACTTTTACCATGGTTCTGTAGGTTCAGATCCCACAGGCTTGTGTAAATTATTTATAATCCAACTCTAACAAAAATGCCTCCGACATATCAGGCTGTAACCGTCTTAAGTCTGAGAGAAAAATGAACTTCCTCATTTATGATATAATATAATAATATAATTAGCTTTCACAATTCAGACCGCTGACCAGCAAGAACGTTTGCGATAAATGGTAAATAGTGGAACATCAAATGTGCCGGCTGAGAATGCTTTGACTAGTGTTAGCAATTTACAGCCAACTACCTCAGCAGAAATACCGTGGCAGGCCAGCAACTGGAATATCACGATGAAAGACGAAATGATGTGTCTCTATTATGAAAGTGCGAGGTTTGAAACTGGAAGTGAAAAGGGATACAAATTTAGAATGATGCTTGCTGCAAAGTATACTCATATTAAGAAATTCATACAGACGGATCGTATTGCTAATGCGAAGGACATCAAAAACAATCAACTTATCTTAGAAGTCCAAGCAATGGAGATTTAACGACAGGTTGATTTGGCGTAGAAAAACGCCGTTAATGTATGTATATTTAATCTCTCCCTTTCACGGGTTTGAGGGCCTCCGCTCCCTGTACATATATTTACAATTCATCCTTAGCCGTACACAATAACAATAATATTAATACTATTCTGCTTAAACTTCTAAATTGAGCGATCTTCTAGAGCTTCCTTTTTCTCTTACCATCAAATGCATTTTCACCGATTTAAAATTTTGAATTTTTACTGGTTACTTTCCTTTAAACAGGATTGCCTGTTTGGCTCTACCCTGATCCCTTGCTTTCTCTTAATTCTACCAGTTTTTTCATCCACATCACTCCCTGTCCATTACTATCCAAGATCCATCTGACACACTCATCCACACTCAACTGTCCATCTTCCTCCCCTGTACACCTCTCTAACACATGTGCCCATGACTCCACTTCGTGTCCACATACTCTGCACGGATTGTCCTCTTCATCCATCCAATATCTACAAGCTCTCACTCCTTCCCCCAATCTAAACCGTACCACCCTATTCCATTTGTCTTCCTTTTTCATCTTTTGCAAATATCCTGGTTCCGTCAACTCTTTGACCATCATATACCATCTATTGTACCTAGAATCCATAATCTTTCTCCATCTCTCTTCTCCTGGTCTTACTAATAGCTCTAATTCTATATTCTGCCAATCTAGAACCCCTTCTTGTATCTCACAAACCCTCCTCATTTTTGTCCTTTCTTCCTCCCATTTCGAGTTTCCCAAATTTCCTCGCGTCTCCTTGTTCCGAACTTCGTCCAAGCATACTTGTGCTATTCCGCTCCCCTCTCCCCTTTTCAGCTTCTCATCAAACCTCCAGGCTCTCTTAATTTGTCTCGTTACCATTTTCTCTCTTCCTAGTTCTTCCCTCAACATGTATCCTGGGCAACTCCAACTAACCTCCATTACCCATCCCAGAAATCTCTCATGCATGCTTTCCACTTTCCTATATTCCTTCCATCTCCAGACTTCTACCCCATAACCCAATACCGCCCATACCAACGCATCAAACAACCAGACCCTCATTCTCCAATCGTCCTTGAACCATCTCTTTCCTATACCCCATACTTGGCCCATTACTTTGCTCGCACATTTGATTCTCTTCCTCACCTGCACCTCGTTTCCCCCTCCTGCCACAAACCAGAAACCTAAATAACAGCTACAGAAAGCTGCACCGAGAAGTCAAACAGTGACTTGTGGAGCAGTACAACATAATCATTGGGGAAGCCCTTATTTTAGTTTTCCGAATTTATTTTCCTACACCTCACTCCTTCCCCAGTTTTGTTCAAATTCCCTTAAAAAAATTAGGGGTCGCGCAAAGACCATGAAGTTTTCCATTGATTTAACATGGAAAAAAGTCAGCTTTGTGTAAATCTAATATTTAAACGCAATGATATGTTACAGAGAATCTCGTATTCCAGTATATTATTCAGATTTTGTCAGAGAATAAGAATAAATCATGAATTTTGTAAGTGAAAGACTTTAAGCCACTATTATGGATCCCCAAAGAAAACCACATATGTGAAAAATTTGAATTTGAGTTAACATTACGGTCTATTCACGCTTTTTGAAAATTTTTTTTATAAATAATCATTAACCCCTTGATGAGAAATTAGAGTCAAAAAGACCCCAGGCATGTTAAAATTTATTTAATTCCCTTCAACATTTAAAAATGGTACAAATGGTAAATAGAAAATGGTATTGATGGTTATTAATTTTCCAGTGAAAAATATCACTTTTCGCTATTTTTTAACTTTGACAATCTTTTTTCATTATCAAAATAAATTTCGAACTCAATAACCCACAACATTCTTTGAAGTAACTCTCCAAAAGTGTGAAAAAATTCAGCTACTCAAAATAATGAATGGGCTCTTTGCGGGAAGCCTTTTTTGCTTGGGGTCAAAAATCCCCCAGCATGCTAACTATGTTACGCGTCGGGAAGTGTGCCATCGAAGGGTTAGTCGGTCATTTAAGAATATCCAGTCATCTGCTCACTAATTTCCAATTGTTTCAACAATTCTGAATCGCGAAAGGTAAGTCGCGAAATGAACGTATTTTCTAAATGTTATGAGTTCTTTAATCAATTATAGCAATGACATAATTTCTTTGAATAATTTTGAAATTACATTTATATTATATTGTCTTCAAACAAAATAAAATTTTTGTTTTCATGATGGCAAGTAACTGGAAAGCCCCAGATGCGGAAATGCTGCAGTATTTCTAGTACAAGTACCTGACGAGTGTTCATCCTGTGATAGCAAGGTACCAAGCTTCATGCTCAAAGTTGCTACATATATGTTGCCTAAGAAACCAGATGCTCAAAATTGATGTGAATTTCGACCGATTGCCTGTCTCCCAACCGTTTTTAAATGCCTTATAACTTCAATTGCGGATGAGCTATATTCTCACTGCGATGAGAATGACATCCTTTCAGAAAAACAAAAAGGATTCAATGCACATGAAATGAAATGTTGTATTCGTCCAGAAAAACTTCATACATTTTTTTTTGTTAAGATTGATTTTTAGGAAACCGGCGTTCATAACCAAGATCCTAGATGAGGCTCGAGGTAAAGATTAACCTAGAGAATCAAAAGATCTCCCTTTGGGCAGAGGACGTGCCACATAACGGCAATCTTTTTTGCGTCAATGTGTTTTTATAAAATGAGCTTCACAGTGTTGCTCCACATATATTAATATTGATTGTTGTGAAACTTTCTCAAGTTTCTCATACTTTTTAAAATCAAGACTCAATTCCTATTGAATAGATATATAATTACCGAGATAGTGAGCTGTGATATGGTCAGGCAGATATCACAATTCTAACAGCTTACCAGCAAGAACGTTTGCGATAAATGGCAAACAGAGGAACATAAAATGTGCCGACTGAGAATGCTTTGACTAGCGTTAGCAATTTGCAGCCAACTACCCCAGCAGAAATACCGTGGCAGGCAGGCAACTGGAATATCACGATGAAAGACGAATTGATTTGTCTCTATTATGAAAGTGCGAGGTTTGAAACTAAAAGTGAAAAGGGATACAAATTTAGAACGATGTTTGCTGATTTGTTTAAATGTGGGATTTAGTTAGAAAACTATTCTCTGTAATTAGACCCAGAATTTAGAGACAATTCCTCGGTATGCCTTGAATTATAATGAGGCTCTTTACACTGGCAAAAGGATATTTCACTTTTACTGTCACTTTTTCGATGTCTACATCTCAAACATGTGAAACAGAGTTTATGATCTCGACAAGTTTCTTGCGCTGAGATACTGTTTACTTTCTATAAGTTTGCCATTGAGATAGGAAATAATGTCCATCACCACAATAGATACTGACTCGGACTGGGGTGCCACACCTGATGGGAACAGACGGTAGTGTGATGCCACAAAAGAGACCAAGGAGCACAGTGCTATACAAAAATACGAAATTTTCAAAAAACAACAGTCCACGACCCGACCATCGAACCAAGTGAACCAGCTCCAGGCAGAAAAACCGCAATGAGAGTACTTCAAGGAAAGGAAAATTGAGCAGAAGGCAAAGGACATAGATTATCATAGGAGTTCCATTTTTGTATTTTCGTCATCCAAAATCTCATCGCGAAAAGATTTGCAATCAAATCAACGAAATGCTTACAAAAAAGATAGTAGCTGAATCAAACTTACCGTTTAACTCACCCGCCTGGTTGGTCCCAAAGAAGCGAGATGCCTCAGGGGAAAGTAAGTTGAGACTAGTTGTCGAATTCAGGAAACTGAACAAGAAAACTGACCAAGACGCGTATCCACTTCCGGTAATCGACGACATCCTCGGCCACCTAAGAAAAGTCAAATTTTGTCGGCTTTTGATTGGAGTTCCGCTTCTCATCAAATTCAAATGCATGATGACTTCAAAAAGTACACTGCCTCTTCTACACTTGATGAAAATTCCATTCTAACCGTGTACCTATCCTAATTTATAAACTCAATCTCTAATAATACATGAGGAATCGATAATTTTAATCATAATGGCTCGCGAATGCAAATGATAATTCCACTCGGCCGAATCACCTTTTCCTTACCTCAAGCCACTCAAAAGAAGAGCATAAACAATCTCCTACCGAGATATATTCGACTTACAGAGGTTGCAATTTACCCTTCACATGAATTTCTTATTTGCCCACACAAACTCAAATTATGATGAAGAAGATTTATTCCCTTTTGAAATACAGGATTCTATTCTAATTTCCAACCATTTTCCTGGAAAATGAAGTAAAATCCCTACAAGCTTCAACTTCTGTGCATCGTCACAGGTACTGATTCAGCTGGCGAGAAGAGTGAGAAGGAAAATCGATGTTTTCTGTGAGCCCGAGTGCAAGACCCTCCGGGTGAAATAAGAAACTCGTTTTTTCATATTAATTCGCAGGCCTAATACAAACCTAATTCAGAGGCGAATCTCTTATTCAGAGTAAAAAGTGAGTGGACTATATCTCCTTTCTATCTAACATGAATCTAATTGCAAAAGCGTCTAAACACAAGGAGCATTATTTTTGGATACTCTCGGAGGGAACCGTAGTACGTCTAGCAGAGTGTGATCCGGCTGACGACGCGCCGCATCGGGAAAAGACAAGATTTTTTGTTCGGTGCGGCTATTTAAGAGCTTTCTTTACTGGTGGCTCGGCGAGTCCCCAATCCTAATCCCTAATCCGGATTACCTCTCGGTCGGTAAACTCTATTTCTGGATTATCGACTCGCGATAATATACGTTCCAAGAAAAGGGAACTCCTCTATACCATGTGCAAGAAAAACGACTCGCATTTGATATGATGTCCGTTAGTACGTTCGTAAATCTACGATTTTAACTTTTGATAGCCTTGATAGGACTGGGGCGAATCTAGATATCGATTTATGCAACCGAAATTTTCCGACCCTTCTAGAAGAGTCACAGTTGATTATATCATCGGTATTATTGTTTGAGTGCTAGCAAAAGTATGTTGTTTGTCACTTTTTTTTTAAATTTCAAGCGACCGTTTTCTAAGCAGTGCATCCGGCAGATTATCATCTCTTTCTTTGTTTTTATCATTTTACGTTTGATAGGAGAACTCAAAGAAGTAGGAATGTGTTTTTAAGATTCTCACTGAAGCCGGGACGGCACACTACATACAAGTCGCTTCGAATTATCTGACTGAGGCTGCTATAGTGGTTCTTTTCCATATTCGGAGACGAGGTTCATTTCCGTGCTAAATCTAGAAGCTTTGAAATCGATTTGCAGGGTATTTATATTAATAAGTTATATAATTAATTGATGATGGCGCAATATCCGCTTTTGTACTTCAGAGCATGTCACACTTACAGTGGAGTTTTGTTTTTCAAATTTGAGAATGATTTTTGTGACAAGCAAGTTGGATTCTTCAATATCAAATTCCTTGGCGGTATTCCTATGATCTAACTGGAACACGAATTGTTTAAATATTTAATAACTATGTCATAAGTGTTCTATCCTGTCTTTGAATTTTTAGTTTACAAGTTTGGCGTAAACGATTTTTAAATCTCCAATTTCAAGTTTGCTGATGCTTTACATTAGCACAAATGCCGGGGTAGTAGGAGGAGTCACGATAGGAGGGGTGAGAATTTGGTCACTAGCTTATGCAGATGACATAGTGTTGCTGGCAAGCAGCGAGGAGGCCTTGAAGGAAATGATGAAGAGTTTGAGAAGATACCTGGATAAAAAGGGGTTAGAGCTGAATGTGGAAAAGTCCAAGGTTTTGGTGTTCAGAAAAGGAGGGGGAAGGGATAAGGGAAGGGAGTGGAAGGGAAAGGAGGTGCAGGAGGTGCAGGAGGTGGAAGAGTTTGTGTACCTGGGCTATAGATAGATCCATTAATTCGTGAATTCCGTGAATACCTCTAATTTCGTGATTTCCGTTAATTCCATTATTCCCATAAACTCCATGAATTCCGTGAAATGAATTAGAGTGAGGAGGGCAAATGTGGTGATGAGGTAGGCGTGGGGGTTGGGAAAGAAGTTATTTGCGGATGATTTTCGAAGGAGAATGAAATTGTTTGATTCACTAGTGATGAGTGTGCTACTGTATGGGGTAGAGGTGTGGGGGTGGAAGGAAAGCGAAGAGGCAAATAGAACGCAGGAGAGGTATGTAAAGTGGACCCTGGGGTTGGCAAGGAACACGCCTAATTATATTGTCAGGAGGGAGACGGGGAGCACGAGTGTAGGAATTCTAGCAGGGAGCCGGGCGTGTAAATATAAGGTGTGGGTGCATGGAGGGTTTCAATAGGTTTTGGCTCTCGCGGGAGAAGAAAATGTGTGAACTGTGTGGAAAGGGGGATGCAAGAGTGGAGCACTGGTTGGAGGAGTGCGTGGAGGTGGAAAGAAGTGAAATAAGCATGGAGGTATTGTTGCATGAAAAGGGGGAAAAGGGGCAGTAGCATGGGTGAAAGGAGTGTTGGGTAAGATGGAGATGAAGAGAAGGAAGGAGGAAGAGGAATGGAGACGGAAAGATTGTAAATAGGAGAGGAAGTAGATATAAGTAACATGTAAATATTGTAAATAGTAAATAAGTAGTAGGTATCAGACCGAAAACAGAGGTTGGCAAGCGAGGCAATGCAAAAAAGTAGGTTCATGCGAGCGAGGCGAAGCGAGGAAGGCAAAGCGATAAGAGCGTGCGGTTTACATATGAGGAATGGATGGATGTGCCAGCAGGCTGAAAAATAAACCTTTATCTATCTGTATCTACATTAGCGCAAACATATTTCTTCTATACCTTGTACTACCTTCTAGAATTTGGAGATAAAGAGGGTATTAGAATTTTTTTGTTAAAATCATAAAATATTTAAACTTAATCTACTAGCATGGTAAAAAGAAAGGCATCGAGTAAATGAAGAATTTCTAATGGCAAGTCATATACATAGGATGCACTGGCAGTCTTAGGGAACATGCATTTTAAAAACAAGACAATTATTCTTGCGCTGTCTTGCTCGTCAGGCATTCTGTGTAAGAGTTTCTCTTTCTAAAGGTACTTGTCTCGTTTTTCCTCACGACTCTGAGGAGTCTTTCTTTTGCTCTGACGTGCTCATTTGTTGCTTTTTTTTAAAAATAATTCCGACTTATTTAATTCAATAATATTTTTTTTTTGATGCGAAAATTACTCAGAGGCCAAAAACACTTTCCTATAATGTAGAACTACATAGAACTTAAAAACAAAGAGGTTAATACCAATAAAGTATTCAATCATTAAGTCGCGGTAAAATATCGTTTTCAATGCAAAAGTGGTGAGAAAGTTGAGCTTTTTTTCTGCTTTTTATTTCATGTGGCATTTTTCAACTATCCATTAGTACTTTTTTCTTATTTATGATTCGACAATCCGATATATATATATATATATATATATATATATATATATATTGTGACGGGGTATTCTGTACCCCGCACAAAGACATCTAAATCTCTGAAAAATTAGAGTAAAAATAATCATTGGAAAGGGCTATGAGTTTGGAATCACGAATCAAACCAACTGACTGTCTGCGAACAGTATTATACTAGTCGTGGCATTGATCGTGAATCAAACATCGTGATTTGAGAGGATCATTAGTCCTTTGTGTACACTCACCGTGACTTTATAACGACACCTGTCAAAGCTAGGGAGGTTTGGTCATCTGACCGGAATCGCAAATTGGCAGACCATGGGTTCCAAGTGCCTTGTTATCCTGTTGTATTATTTTAATTTCCTTTTATTTGTCTTGTTATTTCATGTTCATCTCGGGTGGAAGGGTGGATTAACCAACCCCCACACAACAATAACAACAACTGTCAGAGTACACGAGGTTGGCTGCATCGGTGGTCGACTGTCGCCAAGGACTAAGAAGAGGAGATTTTCCTGGCGCATGCGTAGTGGACGGGATTCCCATACGTGCAAGAGCGCTCGGAAAAATTGGAAGCAAGCGGCCATGGAGAATCTGCGTGCTGACCTGAGTCAGCCCCACCCCTGGACCCTCAACTAGCGGCGGGCGGAGAAGGCTTGCGTGGCAAATAACGCAGGCGGACTGTGCGCCACCACGTAGCGGGGTTACGAACTTGGCGGTTGTCCTTCTTCTTTCGCTCGTCCTCTCACTCTATAGTTCGAAGCTCGTACTCGGGTGGCGCTCCGTCTCCTATGAGAGGGAGAACGGAGACGCCACTCTTCAAAATATTCATTCGTAATTCCAAGCTCGAAGTGGTTACCTCGTGGCTACACGAAACACAGGAATTTGACTAAGAACCGGAATCAAAAATATCCAAATTAAGGAAAAATGAGAGGACGTTATCGAGGAGGACGGACGCTGCCAGGTGGGTTTCCCGTTTAAGTATCTCTTGTAAAGTTTAACTTGTCGCGTTTCAACGTCGTGTGTCGAAGTGGTAGACACACGCCGTTGAAATTTGTTAGTTGCTGACCTCGGACAAGGTCATATTTTTCTCTTGTTTCTTTCTCGCGCTCATGATGAAATATCTCGAATTGTGATATAGTTTTGGGCATCCGGGGCCCCCGCTCGTGCGGTAAAATTCTGTGAGGTCATTAGATTATGTTATTAACCTAAAAGGTCAAGTGGTCACTCGGACCACTCTGTGAAAATGAGTGTCGAACCTAGTATTCTCGTGAGTAATTATAGTAATCTTCCATATTTGATATACTGATTCTGTTTATTTAACCTCTCACTGCGCCATCCCCTTACTCCGCCACTCTACTGGAGTTATCGGGCACACCACGCGTAATTGGAAAAGCTTAATAATGATTTTGGTAGTTTTGAATACTTAAAACTATCTGGCGCCCTTCAGGCATCTCTTGGACTCATTCTGAGTCCAAGTGTCAATTAAAAATATCAAATCTAATTTACCAGCAAAAAATAGCACATTAATATATATATATATATATATATATATATCCCAGTTCGTCCCTGGGATATCCCTGGTACAACCTGGGAGATAAATGGGATCAAATGGCATATCCCAGTATATCCTAATGCTGTGGAGGTGCTGTTCACGTAAACATTTTACAGATTACATGTTTCTTTGTACCTAGATTTACGCCAAAGGAACGTTTTTTTTTATCCGAGCATAAAAAAACCTTTGACGCAAATATTATTAAAATTAGCAAATTTTTCACCCTAAATAACAATTTTCGTGTCGCTGAAAAGGTGTAAAAAAGCTGCATCTGACAGCATTGATAAAAACTGAAGTTGTTAATAATCATTAAATGAAATGACGACATGAGTAATTGCAAATTGATATGACGTTGTTTTGATACACCGTAAAAACAGCGATAAGTGCATTTAAACGGGCGTATCTCTACGAATTCTTGTAAATAGGCTTTTTCTTTGTTAAAAATCCGATATTTCGTCAATATACGTCCTTTTTGAGAGGAAAATGTCTTTTTTTATTCCATATGAGAATCTCGCTAGACGCCTCGCCACAAAAAAGATGCAGCGATAATTGGGCGTGTCTTTCAATAAACACTGTTTTATCGCAGTGCGGCTTCTGTATTTTAAACTTGTCTCAATTTTAAATAAATTTTATTGGAAATTATTATAATTTATGAATTTATGATAATCTATGACTTTAAGAGAACACTGAAAACTATAGACCTCATTTCCTAAGGTATCATTTTTTGTTTTTCCTGTTTTTGAATGGGATAACTTCATACTATTATTTTCAATGTGAAAGAAATGGCTCTGGGCTTCTTGCCAATGGTCTCATTTTAATACCTGACATTTTTGTTTTGTTCTGCATATCAGAATTTGATATCATTCATATTTTATGTTATATAAAATTCTTTTTATGAATATGAATGAAATTGTATGTATACGGAAATATAACTTGAACACAATCGCCCAAAAAAATTTATATTCTATTATTCGATAGTGAAAAACTCAACTTCGATCTTTGAGAAGACACGACAAACTGATTTTGAAGAGTCCCAGTTCAGAATTAATTATACTCAAGTACCTGGTCACATTTTCGTATTTATTCGTACCTTTTTTGAAATTCCAATTTTAGAACATTCATTGGGAAGTATACTTCAAAAAATTATTATTATGAGAAGTTGTAGGCTCCAGAAGCTACGATCATGTTTTTTTGAAGCAATTAGTCCCGACGCAACTGGAACGTGTACGTCATCCACTTCTGCTCCTTTTGTCCTAGAAGGTAAGCAAGAGCGGGAAATTAACGCGAGTTAACATCGTGCAACACTGTTCCTTGGAGTCAGGTCTCTAGCCGTGGATGACCTTACGCGGCAGACGGGAGAGTTGGAAATGAAGTTTCCACCCCTAATTCCTTTCTTGGAGCTACCAATCTTCCTAGAATATTATGAGCAACAGTATTGACGGACCAGATGAAGTAATCCCAGATGAACAGCCTTTTGCATCCGGTTCGCGATGGAATAAGCCTGACGCTGGCAAGCCAGAATCTTGTTGACTTCGCTAAGAAATGAAGTTTTCAAACCTCCAAGACAGACCATTATGAGAACTACAACATGGACTTTGTAGCCTTAGTACAGCCTGCTCAGCTCGAAAAGAAGTGCTTGATATTTCGCCTGTTTTTCTTCCTTCTTTGCTGAGATTTTACCATCGACTGGTGCCGAGAATTCAAACACGTAAATGATCTTGGTCTTTAGATCTTGGAGGACAATATCAGACTTCGTAGCACTGATAAGTTGAGTGGTGGAGAATGATAAATTCCAGTAGATCTTACACGGATCATTCTCCACAACTGACTTGTGTTCCGCCTGGGCGTATGACAAGGCGGACAATAGTTCAACCATAGAAGTGCCTAGGATGCTAATATATCACTATCAGAGCCGCATTGGGTCTCTCTATGTACCCGTAACGTGCATACTTTGAACATCCACTGAGAGCATGTCCAAGTGTTTCTGGCTCTTGCTTGCACGCTGGGCAGTTGGTATCGCCTACAGGCATATTCATTCTGCGCTCGCGGTGACCTAAGGTGTCTATAACGCCATTTTGACAGGCAAAAAGAAATTCCCCAGTATCTGATCTCAATCCAGCAAACTTGAGAAACATGTTGGACAGACCCATCGATAGCTTTTCTCTAAGTATACTTCAAGCTTAGCAAGCCTCTAGCCTCCTTATCTCGCGGGAGGTATATTCGATGTATGGAAGATCTAGGATGATGACTTCGATGGATTGCCATCATCTTGCTTGTGCTTCTATCAAGTTGCTTCAACTGATCGACGTTCCATTTTACTGCACCTAACGTGTAGACCAGTATAGGAACGGCCAGCATATTGGTCACCTGGATCTTATTTTTTCCAGATAATTCGGAAGTCCAAATTTTTCTGAGAATTTGCCGATACCTTTTTCCAAGGGCCGTTTTTAACACACGCATATCTTGTGTTTCCGCTTGCGGTGTTCCAAAATGTGTATGTGTTTCTCCAATACCAAGATGTTGAATGGTGAATCCGCCTATGAGTTGAACATCCTGATCGTCACGTAATGATGTATTTTCAAGTCTTCCTTGGTGCAGGTGGACTCAGACACAATTGTCCAGTCCGAAGCACATGCCAGTCGCTTTAGAGTACCTATTTACCACCTCCACAAGGATGTTAAGGTCCTCTTTCGAGGAAGTAACGAGTTTAAGGTCGTTCATGTATAAAAGGTGGTTGACCTGATATTCTCTTCTGTTCAGCAGGCTAAATAGATCAAGAACCCCCTCTTCTATGTGATATAGCTGGTAGTCACTTGTTTTTTGTCAGACGTTATGACAAGTCTTGGCCGCCACAAGAGCATAAGTTCTTTTATGCATCTCACTATTTTTGGAGTCCTGGGTAATACACCTGTCTATTAACAGGTTCTCCCTGCAACCTGCCAGTCCTTTCTTGCATACACGTTTTTCAACTATTACACTCCATACCGGCTCGATAGATGTTAATATCCTCTCTTTGAGGATACCAGTGAATAGTTTGTAGCTTGTGTTTAAACAAGCTATGGGCCTGTACTTCTTTTGACTTGATGAATCTCCGGTCTTAGGGATCAGTACCGTGCGCCCTTTCACTAGCCACTGCGGGATGGGTTCTTCACCGGTCAAGAAAGTAGTAAATATACGAGCTAGATGTTGGTGCGTAAAAGTAACTTTCTTCACTTCTTCAACAGTAATTAGTTGACACTCTTCTTCTGGGCCTTGTAACCTTAGCCTTTGGAAAAAGTTACAAAAGAGTGATTTAAGGTGCTGTTTCGCTGTTGAAAGAAATCTTATTTTTTGCGTCCAGTGCTGCTTGATGTCCTTACTTCTATTGTCGCTAAGCAGAGAGACCGCCTCATCGTAAATAATGCAGTTCAGATTCCAGAGATTAACATCTTCGGGGAGAAAATTGGGGAATCAGTATTAGCTTCAGCTAATTTGTCCATCCTGAAGAAGACTTTTTGGTATGTATGTCCCTCCTGAGTTAGTCCGACCATTTAAGTCGATGTTCTTGCGTTTGTTCGGGGCCATTGCCTGGTCGTCGCCTCGGTTTGGTCCTATTGCCACTCAAAAACTGAACCATGGCCTCCTTTCAAAAGAGAGGCCTCTCGTGGGTGGCACTGCGCGATAATAATTGCAACATGGCTGACTGCAAGAGCTGAAGCTCTTGGGCGATGGGGATTATTATACCATTAAGCGTTTCGTGGTAAATGTGACTCACTCGGTAAAAATGGGAGTAATGAGGGGGGAGGAGGGAGCTATAGATGTTTAGATTTATCTAGAATTTTTTAATTCATGCAATTTCATATTTCGAAATTTATAATGGTTCAAATAGAATCAAAGATACGGAACATTATAAAAAAAAGTAACTTAAAATTTCAAAATCCTATATCTGAGCCAATTCTTGTTATTAAAAAAAATAAGAAGAAGACCCTTCATTTGTGTCTACAAAAGGGAAGAACTCGTCAGAATCTTTCCGAAAACTTCCATGCTGAATTGACATGGAATTCACTAAATGCTATAACAATGCGATGAATAAACATAAATTACAATAATAATTCAGTCTCCTTATAAATTTTGAGAGTGTCGTAATGTATAAATAATAATGTAATAATATAAAAGGGAAAAAATACCTGGTAACTAAATTGTCGCACGACTTTATATAATCTGTTAGCTTCTTCGGCGAAATATTCAGCTTGCGTAAAGAGATCTTGAGTGGTTTTAAGGGCACCCTCTCCTCTTGTGAATTGGTACATGGAGAATGCCATGGAGGACATGTTTTTTGCTCTTTTCACTATGTCATTATTTTCCTCTAAGGCCGTACCACTTTCCTGCCATTTTTCTGTTTCAGCATCCATCTCTGATGTAATGAGTTTCATTTCAAGACCAGCTTTCGCAATCTTGGCCTGTTCCTCACTATCTAAACTGACCGGTTTCAAAGGTTTACTGGTTGTTCCATGTTTCTGAAAAATTTTAGTGAATAACGTCCTGGTAGTGATGAAGCAATCCAGTGCATTTTAGGGTGGAGCAATAAACCTACATTTCAAGGTCGAGTTTAGGACTAGGTCTTAAAAATTCTTGCAACCGTCCAATAAGAAGCCACTAACACAGTTTTTCGATCAAGTAGAAATATATGCTCTAGTTGGTGTCAAAAATTGAAAATTTAACATGGCGGATCCAATATGGCCACAATTCACATATTTTTACAGATTTGGATTCTGGACCACTGTGCATACAGCCCCTCCAAATATGTATGATTCGGCAATATTTGATCATTTGAAGGACGTTATTTACTATAATCATCGTTTTCATGAGCATTTGCACCAAGAAGATGATATATATTAATACTCTACATTTATTACTTGACAGGTTTTGTGTGTGTATCTGTGTGTGTGTGTGTTTGGATGTCACACTTTTTTAAGAATGAGATAACTTGAAGAGCGTTGCAGAAAAAATCTTGGAGGGGTTTATTTGAACCACTGATAACTCAAAACTAAGAAAGTTGAATTCCGTGAATTCTTTGAATGACGTGAATTTCTTTAATTCCGTGAATTCCATGAATTGCGTGAATTTCGCGACATCGATGAATTCCGTAAATTCTGTGACTACAATGAATTTCAAGAATTCCGTGAATTCCATGAGTTCCGTGATTTATATGAATTCCGTGAATACTGTGAATTCCGTTAATTCAATTAATTCCATGAATTTCGCGAATGACGCGAATTTCGTGGATTCCGTGAATTCCGTGAATTCCGTGAATTCAATGAATTCCGCGAATTCAATGAATTCCGTGAATCCAATGGATTCCGTGAATTCAATGGATTCCGTGAATTCTATGAATTCTGTAAATTCAGCGAAATCCGTAAATTTCATGAATTCCATAAATTCCATGAATTTCGTGAATTCCATGAATTCAATCAATTCAACGAATCCCAAAAATTTAATAAATTCAATTAATTGCATTAATTCCCTGAGTAACGTTAATTTGGTGAATTTCATGTTCTTCCTGAATGACGGGAATTCCGTGAATGTCGTGAAGTCCATGGATATCGCAAATTCAAGAAATTCCATTGATTCCATGAATAACGTGAATGTGATGAATTCTGTGAATTCCAAGAATTTTAGAAATTCCGTGCATGCAATGAATTTCGCGAATGCCATGATTTTCGTGAATTCCGTGAATTCCATTAATTCGTGAATTCCGTGAATACCTTTAATTTCGTGATTTCCATTAATTCCATTATTCCCATAAACTCCATGAATTCCGTGAAATCCGTGCATTTCGTGGATAACATGAATTACGTGAATTCCATGAATTTCAATAATACCGTAAATAATGCTCATAAAGCGGGCTCAAAAAATCCATTTTATAGAAACTTATAAAGATGGGCTAACTCAAACCAGTCCATAGGCGCCTTCTTGAAAGTTTTCAAAAATATTACGTTTGAGGCATTAAATTGTGACTAACATCAGAATAAAAAAAATTAGAGTGAGTAAAATTTTTTTATTGGTGGGATGTTTTTCAAAACACTATTGCAACTATTCTAATCTCTTAGGTGATTAATAATTTACACCAGTCATTTTGAATCATAAAAAGTTGCAAAAACCACTCGATTGCAGTGGTTGATATATAAGGACATCGTATATTATTTGTTGTTATGCTTAGCATATGCAACAGCATGAGCTTCAATCGTGAAACAATTGAAGTATTCAACTTCATGCAATGCAATGAGTTTCAAAGTACTTACCCCTGGTCGAGGCAATGATGTATAAACTTGTTTTTCTGGTCGACGTTGACTCAAATCCAGGATGTCCTTTGCGACTGCCGTCACGTCAGTCATAAGCCACTCCCACATGTCAGCAAATACTGCAGACATATGGTCGTGTGTTCAATTTTATGGAACCAGAGAACAATTTCCGCAAAAGAAGGGAGTTTAATTTATTTATTACTGATAACGCTATAAGAATTTACAACTCGGTTGTTGTTGATAAACTAACATGTTAAATTTCACAAAAAGTGAAGTTCGGTGTAATTGTCCATCGACATATATTACTGTTATGCAGGTTTCTTCCATAAAATGTGGAATCAGAAATGGCAAGGTGAAGTAAATCTGGGCAGTAGTATGAATACATTTAAAAAAATTGTTTCTTTAAAGAATATTCAGTTAAAATTAGAAATAAATTCTATACTGTTTTTGATGTAATATTAAGAGTATTAGCTGTCTTTGCTTTCTTCCTAATTATTATTTATCCACTATTATCGTCTTTGGTATCTTACCAGTTTTCTTATATTCTACATTTTTATTGCACTACAATTAATAAACTCAAATGCGTTCGCAAGAAATCTCTTAGGTGATTGCTTTTGAGAGCAAACTTAGGAGTCAACTTTTTTATACTCTTAAGTCATTTCAGAAGGATTCACAACTGGCTTGAGAAGTAAACTCCTGTTCCTTTTTGAAAATCTATTCGTCTAAAGAGGAGGGTATGAGACCAAAGGTAAAGGGTAAACTTTCCTTCTGCTCCTAAAATTCTTTCTCAAAGATTTTTGCGATTCGCCAATGAGATACACATAAGCCACATGATTCTCAAAAATGAACTGTATTGTTTTTACATCGATTAATAATGGGTAATCATATCCCTAATCTAAACTTTTGTACTATGTTAATCTGCTACAAGAACCAAAAGGCAACTTGTTAAAATCTAATGATAAAAGTTGATACAAAACCGAAGTTGAGAGTTTCGAAAAAAAATCCTCAATCGTAATGAATTGGGAATATTGAAATGACGATTTGCAATCAAAAACGTTCGGCGAGGCTCCACAGTGAATTGATTTCGACTGATTCTAATTGCAAAATCGATTCTTGAAACTGGATACAGTGATACCACTTGAAACTTTTATTGGCAGAACATCACAAACATTTGCCAAATTTTAATCAAACTTGAAAATAGATATCAGATGCTTCATAATTTGAAGAAATCTCTAAGAATTTTCTATTTTGGAGCCAAATGAATAAATTGTGAAATTTCAATCTATTTTCTAATCAAAAACCATCAAAAAATTGTAATGGGCCATAGGAACGGTCAAAAGAGACACGGCTATCAACCCGTTTGAAAGGGAAGGCCATTTGCCCCCACTGTTGAGATGTCAGCACCTAGAAGAAGAACTTACTTGTTGCCACACCGCAAGGAGAACTCAGAGAAAGTCAGTGTATCCAAAAGGAAGAGGAGGGAGAACATGCCCAAATAAGAAGCCACGGCTAGTGAAACCGCTGTAGGTGCCCTTGTGAACGCTGTTGAAGAAATTTTCTCTATATAATATTTTATATGCTCTCTATATTATGTCCCTATATTATGTCTGCGATATCTGAGGCTTCCAAACCCTATATTACTTTCTGAGAGGACTTTGACTTCGTTCCTTCTGAGCATAAGTATTTCCTTTGGTCGATTAAGGTTTAGCTCTAAACCCAAGAGTGTTTTGGCCTGTCTGCAGCCAGTGGACAATTTCCACTCATTTTAATGTTCTCGGTCAGCCAAATATTTATTTCATCAGTGACTAAACCACTGGAAATGCCGCTTTCTCCAGGAGTCCAAAGTATAGTTACTAGGTTTTTCGTAGCTAGGTTTTTGAGTGTCTCAAAGCACTCCCATACTAGTAGCGACATGCTCGTCAGGGCCATTCAGGGCCATCATAGCAGGCCTGCTATCGAAGCAAATATGGATGTTTCTTTTGTTGCCATATACCTGTGCCTTATCGGCGCACTGGGGCAAGGCCATAATCTCAGAACGTAGGACTGTGGCGTGGGACCCCAGCGGGAGCTTTCAAGCTTATTCCACTCCTTTCACAATATACACCAGCTCCTGCTTTCTCCTTGTTCCTGGAGCCATCTGTAAACCAGTTGTCCCCTGCACTGGGCAGGTGTGCTTCGCCGATAACCCAATCCTTCTTCGTGGATAGGCTAAGAAGATAGTTCTTGTCGAAGAGGTAGTGAGTGGGCTTTTTGTCCCTAAGCATGCTGAGGGTCAGCCTACTCTCAAAGTCGTTTGTGATCCATACTGCCGTCGAGATCCTTCTGCCTTTTACCATATGTAATCTTCAGGCCGCCTGCGCAGCCACGGATTTGATGGTGAGATGGAGGGGCTCCAACCCTATTAGAGCCCTCAATGCCATTATGAGTTCCGACTTTGAGGCACCAGTAACGCCTTTTAGAATCAGTCTCCTTATTCGCTCCAGTCGAGAGTTCACAGCGGACAGTTCGTCCCTGCCCAACCAGACCACTACTGCATAGCTCAGCCTGGGTCGCAAGATCGCTGTGTAGATCCACATAAGTTTCTTGGGCTGCAAACCTCAGCTTTTCCCTGTGTCTTTCCTATAAAGCCATGGAATTGCTACTAGATTTTTGCACTTGTTTTCCAGGTGCTCGTTCCTTTGAAGCTTCTTATCTAGGATGACTCCTAAATATTTAGCTCGTTCTTGGATTTCCAGTCATCTTCTTCTCAATTTCAGTGTACTTGTGGTTTCCAACTTATACCGTCTGGTGATTACAACTTCGTCTGTTTTACTCGGATTCAACGATAATCCCGTCTTCTTGAACGAAGAATTAACTATCCCTAGTGCTTGCTGCAATACTCCGAGGAGCGCATCCAGATGCTGGCCGAATACGATAATCTGTGAATCGTCTGCGTAGCCTATAACGTGGAAGCCCTGACACGTGAGCAGCTGAAGTAGTTTATCCACTACCAAGCACCAGAGCAGGGACGATAAAAGCGGTCTAGCTTGATGGACCTCGATGAAAGGCCTCCCTGTGGACATCCTGAGTCAACGGTTCCACATAAAGTCGTATCACCCATCGTCGTTGTCAGGTTCCTGTCAGCCAACATTTGACAGGTCCATTCCACGACTGTGATAGGCACACCATATCCAATCATGGCCGCCTTGATTACTTCTCTGGAGGTGAAGTTGAAGGCTCCTTCGACATCCATACAGGTTCCAATCGCGAAACCTTTCTGCTTCCGTTGTCCTTCGATTAACTGTTTTTAGTAGGAAAGGTGTAAAGCTGATGAGACGGAAATCCTTGCATGAAGTATCACCGATCCTGCCTACTTTCAGAATGGAGACTACTCTCGTACCTCTCCAAGCCGCTGGAGCATATCCCAGCATCAGACTAGCCCTGGAAGATCTCACGAGCGACCTTGTGATAACACAGCTCCACAAAAAAAAGCTGTCCACCCCAGAAACTAGAATAGGCTTACCCTACGTTTTTTAGGTCGATGAGTCCGAATCCGGGGTCCGTTTTTCTTTATTACGTCAGATTTCGTCCCTTACCTAAAAAAAAATTGGTGAATTGGTAAGCTTATGTAAAACATGTATTTTCTCGATACAAGGTGGTAATATCCTATGTTTGTGAGGTTGCTGAGTACGAATGCGCAGTTGTTGTGGTTCTATGGTGTCACACTTCGTCCCTAACCTGAAAAAAACGGTTTATTGGTAATTTTATGAAAGACATGTATTTTTTCAATGCAAAGTGGTCATATCCTATGTTTTCCAGGTTCCTGGGTACAACTTCTGAGTCCGTTTGGTACCAGTGTCCCAGCCTTGAATCTTTGATACGTAGCTTCGGAAAAACTCTTAACCCAACAGACCAGACTCGCAACTCGTCTGATTCTTTGTTCAGCGAAAATTGAAAGGTAGTCGAAAATCAGTTGATGCCATTGACAGCATTCTCCAGATAAGAACCGTGCGAACTAGCAATTCGCAAGTTCTCGCACTGCATAATTGTATGTTTAGATATCAGGTCATGCATGGATCCTGTTGCTTGAACGAGTGACGAAATCCTGCAACATTGACAGATTCTGTGAGCGATGACAACTGCCATGGAAGGGGGTGTGTAGAATGATTCTTGTCATTATCTGTTGGAGTAACGAAGCCAGTAGGAGCGTACTGCCTTGCAGGGGGCATTGGGAAGTGAGGATGAAGCCGTAGTGTGTCCGACGACGAGTTGACTTTGTCCTCGTTAAAGTCAGAAAGCCTCCATACTTAGCCCTGGGGAGGTATGAGGGTTATCACTCCCAGGACAGCAGACTCACCTGCGATCAAGCCAGGATGCCTAATGTGTGGGTCTATCATATACTTATGGCAATGATGAATAAAACAAAAAAAATCCTCAACTCGACAATCTGAAGGTACTAAATCATAACTTGATCCTAAAGCTACTACCTAAAGACATCCCTGCAACAGAGACCCTGCT
Organism: Andricus quercusramuli; assembly: GCA_932178445.1. NCBI lineage: Eukaryota > Metazoa > Arthropoda > Insecta > Hymenoptera > Cynipidae > Andricus > Andricus quercusramuli. Next base: position 97,080 of record CAKNXH010062116.1, read on the forward strand.
TCATTCTGCTACGTATGCAGTGAAATCTATCCACCAAAATCTCTTAGAACAATTTCTGAGCAGATCAGAAGGATTTACAAAGATTGTTATAATCTCACAGTTGCTGATCGGGCTAAAGAATCGGTGCCATATAAAATATGCGAGAATTGTAGATCAAAATTGACTCATTGGCTCAAAAATCAGAATATTAAAGATCTAAAATTTTAATGTTCAACTTTATGGTCAGAACCCACTTGTGAAGGGAATTGCTATTCCTTCAAGTAAGATGTGACTGGATTCAATATAAAAAAAGACAAGCATCGCTGACATCGATGTTTCAACAGTGAAGCAGCCCATGAAGATGTGCAAAAATGTGGAGCAAGATATTGAAGAAATTGAATGTATTTCTTCTCTAGAGACCTTTAAGATCCAAGTAGATGCTAGCGAAGAAGAATGCTGCAGTAAATCTGACAATGACGACGAATATGTAGGAAGTAAAGAAAAGAAACCACAACTATTTTCAAAAGAAGAATTGAATGATCTTATGAGAGATTTAGGACTATCCAAAGAATCAAGTGAGTTCTTGGTTTCTACACTCAATCAAACAGGTAACGTCAAACACACATGTTTCCTATGCTTGTGAAATAGTGGTGACTGATCTAATCATTATAAAATGATTCATGGTCCACCCTCCCACTGGTGGATCCAGCGACAGTTTTACTGCCACCTCTGCATATAAAGTGGGCGTAGCGAAACAGTTTGCATTAGAAGAAGCTATATATATTTTTGTATTTTTTGTATTGTTTTGTATCATGCTCCTCACGATTCTTTTGTAAATGGCACTCCTGTGGTTCCCTAAAAAGTTTAAGCAACTTGCTGTCTATACAGGGTGTCCCAGACTCAAGTGTCCGGACTTATATAGCCGTATAAAAATGAAAAAAGTGTTAACGAAGTGAGCGAAGAGGTGGGGTTAACGACGGAAGAATACTACGTTGGAATCCCGTTCACGCACCCACGGCTGTTTATACAGCGCTCCTGATTGGTCCAGCTTAACTGCTTTAAAACTAAAAAAGTAAAACTTCAACTGATTTTTGGTAAAGGAATTTTCTATTTATTTTTTTAATTTTTATATGGCTATGTAAGTCCGGACACTTGAGTCTGGGACACCCTGTATATATATATAATTAAGAAAAAAAGGTAAACAACCACCGCAGGGTACCACTAAGAGCAACTGCTATCTAAAAAGAAAATGTCAATAGCCCCCAGTAGAACCGCGGTAAAATACACATATGGCCACGTCATACATCCGTGAGATGGGTGGTCACAGGGCACGACGAAATAACAACGACAGGCCGGCGAAACCCTCGTGTGTCTTGAGGACACGAAGC
>CAKNXH010062116.1:98846-157129 GCA_932178445.1 Andricus quercusramuli
TTATAGGGAACCACAGGAGTGCCAATTACAAAAGAATCGTGAGGAGCATGATACAAAACGTCGGTAAAATAGGATGTAATATAAGCTTGAAGATACATGTATTGACTATTTCTCATTTAACTTGGGCGATTACAGTGAAGTTCATGGGAAAAGATTCCATCAAGATATTAAAGAATGGAACGTCGCTACAAAGGGAGGTGGGATGACAAAGCCACCGAACGCGTCCTCGGGTTGCGGATAGGGGGTCCCTCTAACAAGGGTTTCTGATGAATATGGTTACAATAATTAATAAGTAGTCGCGGACAATTGCCCAGGGTTGGCCCCGAAGATATATCGCCTCAGCGAAGGCGTAACAACCGTGCCGAAAGCTGATAGGCACCTGGATAAGGTGTCTTAAACACTGCCGATCATCCTAGAGTTCAGGGTGCTGAAAATAATTTAGATGGAAACACGACGATCAACCGGCGAAACGCCCACATTGAGTGGACGGATCAACTTAAGAATGACGTGCTACATTACTACGATGCCACCATTATCCCTGTTCGTGGAGGTTTTATGGCGCGTATACACAATCTGTGGTGCCAGAAACACTCAGAGGTTCAGCACGTTCCGCATCAGTCTTTGCGAAATCAAGCCGACAACATCCGGAAAAATGGATATGTACGCAGAGCGCTTCCCAAACCGCTGCTTGATCAATCTGCAGATGAAGATGAAAAAGCAACATTGATACCAACCGCAGAAAGCAGGCACCTACTAAAAGATGATCGCAATTTCAGTACAAGGAGGAACATCAACATGCAAGTCCCTCTTAAGCCCCAAGTTCTGGCTGAAGTGGATGCCTCCCTTCATGGAGATATCTCGCAAGAGTCCGACCTCTGGACCATCAATTGCTCAGTTTATGGTGCGGCGAGAGCTTTGGCTGATTCAAATCGAAAGCTAAAACCGACAATGGATCAAAGACCTCTTTGGGAAACTAGATCTACTATCTCATCTAGAAATTATCGTCTGATAATGAACAACGTCACCTTCCAGAGGGGCGTGTTTCAAGGTCATACCATGAGGACTTCGCTTTTTTGCATCACACTTCTGCCTCTATCTCTCGCACTACGAAATTCCCCTGGATACCTCCGTGGCGAAACTAATCAGCGCGAGCATAAGGTCACTCTTATATTTTATATGGATGACCTGATAATCTATTTATCTGGTAAAAATAAACTTCAAAATGCTGTAAATATCGTCAAGAACTAGACAGGAGAGATTGGATGCTGATATCTGCTTCGGGAGGTCTCCTTCACTTATGTTACGTCGTGAATGCGACTTTGAGTCACGTCTACGTATGTATATATCCCTCCAGTATTAAGATGTCTAATAACACTTATATCCACAATCTCAGTGTCCTTGGTAACGCTAATGATCTTTCCTTTCTTCAGAAGGATTTTGGCACACTTTTCCAAACAATAGTCCATCCCAATCTCTCCTGTGTAGTTCTCGACGATATTTATAGCAGTTTGACGTTTGCTTTTACCAGATAAATAGATTATCAGGTAGTAAACGAAATTCCAGGGGAATTTCGTAGTGCGAGAGATAGAGGCAGAAGTGTGATTGCAAAAAAGCAAAGTGCTCATGGTATCACCTTGAAAGACGCCCCTCTAGAAGGTGACGTTGTCCGTTATCAGACGATAATTTCCAGATGAGATAGTAATTCTAGTTTTCCAAAGAGGCATCAATCTCTCTATGCATCTCACGATGTGTGGATGTACCTCCAGGCTTTCCGACAGACAGATGATAAGTCTATGAGAGGTTGAATCGAAAACTTTCCGGTAGTCAATACAGGCTATTAACAGGACGCGCTGATAGGCTGCAGCGTTTTAACAGACACACCTGTCAATTAACAGGTTCTCTCGACAGCCTGTTACAGCTATCTTCAAGCCACGTTGTTCGTACATCTCCCGCCGTACAGGCTCAGTTCTTCGAACAATCCTGTTGTTTAGGACATATGTAAAGATCTTATACAGTGTGTTCAAACAAGTGATTGGCCTGTAATTCTCTGAGTTGGACAAGTTGCCTCTTTTCGGCAGGAGTATAGGGCGTCCTAACACCAGCCACTGTGGAATGAGCGTCTCCGACTTTAAATATGAGGTGAATATGCGGGCCAAATGTTGGTGTATAGAAGTAAACTTCTTCCACCAAAAGTTCTTAATACAATCTGGTCCAGTAGCGGAAGAGGTCTGCGTGCCTCTAAGTGTACTAAGTATCAGTATCTTTTTTCAACTCTAGTTTTTTCTGGACCTTGTACACTTCTCTCCGAAAAGTCTCTACCTCCTTGGGCTTGAGTGGATTTTTTACAAAAACAGGGAGATCGCTGAAGACTCGCGATGAGTCAGGGAGAAACTGTTGATTCTCCCTGATCAATCTCTCCCTCTTCTGTATTCTCCTCTTTGCGTCAGATAACAGTTGTATTTTGTCAACAATATGCTGCTTGATTGTCAGCAGCTTTGACTTGTTTAGTGTGTAATTCACGATCATTCGTTTTTGGGCGAACTTTCGAACCCTTTCCGTGAACGGTCTACCAGATGTTATGTAGTCAATCACACATTGAACACGGGACGCATTCTTACACCGAGATATCTCATTTGATGCACAAAGAATGCCTAGAATGTTTCATCCCACTAGCGAATATGAAACACACTCCAATTTATCCCACAAGAAATTAAAAAATTCACCAAAAATAGAATACGTCAAAATTCTGTCAATTCCTTGAACAAAGTTATTTCATTCGATGCGCAAAGACTGTTCAAAGAGTTTTATCCCCGTAGCTAATGTGGAACGCACCCAAATGCATCCTCCAAAAACTCAAAATATTCCCCGAATATGCAATAACTCGAAATTCTGCAACTTTCTTGCTCAAGGTTATTTCATTCGATGCACAAAAATGCTTTAGAAGTTTCACCCCCCCCCCCCTAGAGAATGTGGAACGCACCCCAATTTATTCCACAGGAAAACCAAAGGTTTAACATAACTACAATAAGTCGAGAGTGTGCCATTTTCTCGAACAAATTTATTTCACTTGATGCACAAAGATTGTCCAAAAAGTTTCGCCCCCATTGCTCTAGTGGAAAACACCAAAATTCATCTCCTAAGACTTGAAAAATTCAGGAAAAATATATCAAGTCGAAAGTCTGCAATTTTCTCGCACACCATTATTTTATTTGCTGCATCAAGATTGCCTCAAAAGGTTGTCCAAATAGTTTCATTTTCCTATAGAATGTGAAACACGCCCCAATTCATTCCACAGAAACTCAAAATATTCACCAAAAATACAATAACTTGAGAGTCTGCTATTTTCTTGCACCGAGTTATTCCATTCGATACACACAGAATGCCTAAAAAATGTAATCCCCCTAGCGAATGTGGAACACAAACCAATTTATCCCCCGAAAACCCAAAATTTCCACAAAAACAAAATCGCTCAGTGTTATTTCATTCAATGCACAAAATTCTACAAAAATACAAAAATTTGAAAGTCTACAATTTTCATGAAAAAAATGTATTCCACTTGAAGCACAAATATTGCACATGAAGTTTCATCTTTCAAGTAAATGACGAACACTCTACAATTTGTCATCAAAAAACTCAAAAAGTTCACAAAAAATTTCGACACACAAAGTTTGCCCAAAAACTTTCAACCCCCAGACGCATCAGGAGCACACCTCAAATTATCTCCAAAATACTTGAAAACTACATTTAAAAATATAAAAAGTCCAAAATCTGCGATTCTATTGCACATTGTTATTTTATTTGATGCATGAAGATTGTCCAAAAAGTTGTATCGCCATAGCACATGCGGAACACAACCAAATTTATCGCCCCCCCCCCCCCCATTTTAAGATTTCTTGAAAAATACAATAATTCGAAAAGGCTACAATTTCCTTGCACAAAGTTATTTTACTCGATGCAAAAAAGGGCCAAAAAGTTTCATTCCCTAGAAAATGTGGAGTACACCCCAATTTATCCCCCATGAAGTCAAAGAATTGGCCAAAAATACAATAACTCGAAAGTCTGCCAAATCCTTGAACAAAGTCATTTTATTCGATGCACAAAGATTCTCGAAAAGTTTCATCTCCCTAGCTATTGTGGAACACACCCAAATTCATCCTCTAAGACTTAAAAAATTCCCGAAACATACAGTAAGTCAAAAGTCTGCAATTTCCTTACAAAACATTATTTTATTTGCTGCTTAAAGATTGCCCCAAAAGTTTCATCCTCCAAGAGAAAGTGGAACGTACCCCAATTCTTTCCCCAAGAACTCATAGTTTTCACCAGAAACACAATAAGTCGAAAGTCTTCTAATTCCTTGAAAAAAGTTATTTCGTTTCATGCACAGGGATTGCTCAAAAAGTTTTATCCCCCTAGTGAATATATGAAATATTCAGAACCTTTAATTTATCATTACCATAAGAGTGTTCTTTGAGTATATTCTCTGAGCAACATGTAACATTTCTCTTTTCTCGTATTAACCTTTTAGCAAATAAATCCTAATGCTCTCACATAATTATACGGAGTTCTTATAATTCATAGTCCTCATTTATTTGATACATGTGTCTCATATCGAGCACTTTCAATAATGCAATTAATTAATGAAAATTGGTTCTATTCGCCATTCAATGTGTCCTGATCAGCAGATCGTAAACGACCACTGACGTCGGTTCTAATGCTGGAAGGATATTGAAAATAGCTCTTAAAACTCTATTATTATAATTGACTAATAACGCAACCCTCGAAATCAGAATGGGTTCATCTTGACGACCAAGGACACAAATTTGCTTCTTAGGATACGGAGGTAGGGTGCTTGGTCAAAACAAAACTTTTAAAATGTCAAAAAGATAATTCATATTTTTGTTCTGTGTCCCGACACGATGTGATACCAAAAAAAGTCAGCTCGATTAGACAGTTTTTAATGGTCGCTCAACCATCACGAAGTTGCGAAAACTTTCCTACAATTTTGTAAGGTATGAGTTGAACAGCTAGGCACATCCTGATAGCGGATAATAGGTACATAACACGTTAAAAAGTCAATAAGAAAGTGCATATAGTCAATTGTGTCTGGAAACTACGTTTGATGAGCTGTCTGCGTGACCTTGACTGCTAGGGGCGGCTTCACGCTTCTACAGCGTCGGCCGAGTGATTTTTTTGATTTAGTGTCCAGTTGTGAGTCTTAGCACAGTGTGTGCAACTGTGCGTAGAGTACGGGAGTGTATTTAGTGTGCGTTGTGTAAGCAGTGTAAGTGGCATAGCAAGATCGCAGTATGAGTTCCAAAGAGAGGAAATCCGCACGTACAAGAGAAGTTCGCTATCTTCACATAAAGGAAAAATCCGCGCTCCCATACTCATCTAAATTACCAACTAAGAGGGAAGTACTGGGTGTGTTTCTTTATGTTCATCTTACTAAAAAAATGACCCTCCCTGAAGCCGCCGATGAAGTAGTGCGAGAAGTGTATGGTATATATAAGAAGGGTCGCTTTCCTGCGCAAGGCCCGAAAAACATTTCCAGGAAACTAGTCAAACTTTACAAACAGTATGTGGGGCTTAAGAAGAACGAAGCCTGGAGTACCAATACTTAACTACGGAATGAGCAAAATTCTCCAAGGAGCTCGACAAACTGTTTGTTGTAGTGCCGAAGCAGTTGCAGCTTGGAAACCCTCGTCCTTTGCCCGAAGATGTTCAATTATATGAACATCAGTTATTGCCAGGTACGTTTGCATTTGCATTATTCAAAAATAAATATTGCATTTCTCTCAGTTGGTAATTGAGTTGAGTATGGGAACGCGGATGTTTCCTTTATGTAATCTTACTATGCGATCTTACTATGCCACTTACACTACACACACTAAATACACTTCCGCTATCAGGATGTGCTTAGCTGTGCAACTCATACCTTACAAAATTGTAGGAAAGTTTTCGATACTGCGTGATAGTTGAGCAACCATTAAAAATTCTCCGATCGAGCTGATTTTTTTGTATGTCATCGTGCCGTGACACAGAACAAAAATATGAATTACCTTTTTGGCAATTTAAAAATTTTGTTTCGACCAACCACTCTAATACGGAGGCCTCTGAACGAGAAGTAATTTGCTATAAGAAATACACGTGATATATAATTTAGACCAGTGGAATTAGACATAAAAATCGAGCTAATTAACAAAAATTCCGAAGGTCTTCAAAAAAATGCTATAGTTGTTTTTTTATATGTTGAACATAAAATAACATTTTGCAAAACGTGATCGGGTCGGCTTGCAACATTTTCCTCCCATTGCTTCACGAAATTTTAAAACATTTTGCAAACTTGAGTGAGTAATTATAAATTCAGTTTCTATCTTCGTATTAAATTTGCAAAACTTTCGTGATACGGCAACATTATTAATTATGAACAAATTATTATTTTGTTAATCATTCCTCAGTGAAAATACCGAAGGGTTTTCAAAATGTTTTTCCTGCTTTTTTTCATTGAAAAGAGACTGTCATATGATTTGCAAAACTAAATACATAACGCAAATTATCGTTTTTTAAATTATTGTTAAATTTTTTGCAATTCGACTCCCAAAATTCCAGCAAAAATTGTGAAGGTTGCGTTTTTGGGTAGCAAATGTTAGAAATGTCAAAATTATAAAATTTTCAAAACGTTGCTCGTGGGCAATAATATTTAAATTGCAATTAAACAAATTTGTTACTTTTGTAAACTAGCCAAAAACTGCAAACATTTTGAAAATTCTACTGAGTAATAATTAACTAAGTACTAACATATCTTGAAAACAAAAATCAAAATACAATTGAGAGACAAAATGAACCAGTACTTCCGTTTTCCGCGTGAAAGTGTGTGGTAGCGGTGAATTTTTCATGCTGAGTTTTCCTGGTAATTGCCGTGAAATTTTCGGTGATTGTATTGTGCATGTGTCTAGAAAGGCTCGTTTGCGAGGGATTGATTGAGAGATTGAATGATTGACAAGGGGGTGAGGATATTCTTGGGGATCAAGGCAGATTTGTGTGAAAGTTGAGGTAAGGTGGGTTTGAGGTTTGTGATAGGGTGAGAGGACCAGGTTGGTCGTAGCAGGGCAGGGTAGGGATGAAGAAAGGCAAGGCAGGTAGACGCGACGATTGAACTGGATGTTCAACTGACAACAACTGACAACATTCAAACTGACGTTCGAATTGGATTAATGACTAGCGAAGCGAGTACCAGCAAGGAAAGCAGGGATTAAGATCGGGAAGTTTTCAGTACACAATGGGGAGAACAAAGCAAGCAGGGAACGTATAGGAAAACGGTAGGAAAGGATAGATTAAGGGCGAAGAGCGTGGGTTCGATTAAGGCATCCATCAAAAGGAAGAGAGTTCAGAGGGGTAGCAGTGAAGACAAGGAAGATATAGGATCGAGCTTGAGAAATCCAAAAATGTTTAGATCGCCGCCGGAAAAACATAATTTTGTAGAGAAGGATGAGAAAAATAAGGGGACAGAAAGAGACCGAGCTGAGGCTAAAGAATCGATGGAAAAGGAAAGATTGACAGGAACGTGCAAAATGATAATAGAAGTAATGGGGATGTATGAGAAAAGCAGGTGAAAAGGGTAGAGGATATAAGGAAAGAAATCAGGCGAAAAATGGCTAAGCTTAGGAAAGAAATGAGGAAATGGGACGAAGTCAGGAAAAAGCTGAAGAAAACGTTGCAGAACAATGATCTGTGTCTTTAGATAGCAAAATGAGTCTGAAATTTTCGGCTGACGCCACGTTGAATGTAGACGCCCAATTATTAATAAGAATTTAATGTAGGTTAAGCAAATTTTCGTGTGGTTAAATGGAATTGTACAAGCTGAAGAATTGAGAAATGTTGATGATGGTTTGAGTTTGAAACCCTTTCTTTGTAAATTCACACATCAGCCCTTTTGTATCGATACTATCCTCAAACATAATTAAACTTGAAATGGGCTTTCCTTTTTTACAAAATTTGTGATTCTGGAGTACTTTTCTTGCCCCCACGAGTACCTCTGCTCTGAGCTAGGGACTTTCCATAAGAGATTCGTTAAATGCAAACCTTTTTCTTGGAACATTTTTTTCTTGGAGTGACGCCGAAGAGGTGTCTAGCGCCTAATAGTTAACTATACAATCCAGCTATTTCCTGTTCCTAGGTTGTCGCTCGATGAAGTAATGCACTTTCCTCACTTCTGATGTTGAACTTCAGGCCAAGGGTCTCAAGCGCTTGCTCCGCGGCTTTGTAATGAACGCTCCTTCGCCAATCATCTCGTGATTCCTAACCATTTTTAGGAGAGATCTCTGCCGTTTGCAGCGATGCAAGCTGTACTTGGAATAATTGAGTCATGAAGACACTGGAGATTCAGGAGTCCACGTCCGCCTAGACGGCGTGAGATGTGTAATCGCGGAACAGACGAATTGATATGCAAACTTTTATGCATATGCATGATCTTACTTGTGGTGACATCAAGGGCCTTCAGCTCATTCTTCGTCCATTGAACCAACTCATGCGAGTAGAGTGGAACAGGGACGGCTAGCGCATGGTATCGCCCTGAGAGGCGCCCCTATGAAAGGTGAAGTTCTTCTTTGTCACACGACAATTTCTAGAAGAAATAGTAAATCTAGTTTTCCAAAGGGCTATCAAACTCTCTATTCATCTCACTATGTGTGGATGCCCTGGCGCCTTTGACCAGGCTACCGGGCGCGTTCCCGGGTTGCGGATAGGGGGACCCTGTACCTTCTAGAGTATGCAGACCTTACCCACGCATGCGGGGCTCTGCGGGGGTGGACCTACACTTCCCTAGCTACTCGTGGGAATAAAATGGAGAAGCAACAAAACCTGAATCTTAGTGTGTGTGTTAGAAGTTGGGAGGAGAACTGGATGAGATGGAAGATCTTGACACCATTTAAAAGACGAAGGCCAAGCTGGATCTTATGGAAGCAGATAGATGGAAGTAGTTGAGACAAGAAGCCCTGGATGATTCGATCTACCAATCACCATAAGCTATGGTGATTGGTATCTCAAAGATGCCATAAAGAACGTTGGAAAAGACATCGGCAAAAAATGTTTGGATTATCAGAAGAGGCCAAGGCGAAGCAAGGAACCAGCCGCAACGGTACTTAGACTGAAGATACCATGGAAACTCCCACGACCCATACAGAGAAGCGAGAGAGGGAGCCCACACTGAGTCTCGTTTAGGCAGGCTCCATTAAGCCAATGAAGGAAAAGCCGAGGACACGCACTACAGAAACAGCGTCCTCTACTCCGATGTGGAAGGATGTGGGAGCGACAAAAACTCCACCCGCGTTCACCATAAAGATATACCCGCAGAGGAGAGCTCGACCAGAGGCGGTCTCAATAAAACCGGCTCAGGGTTCGAGTTATGCCAAGGTCCTTAAGGACCTCAAAAAGAAGGTGAAACCAGACACCCTTGGTGTCAAAATCAGGGGTGTTCGAAAGACAAGGAAGGGAGAAATCCTCATTGAGGTAGTTCCTGCGGCAGACGGCAGAGCAAAGCTGTCGTCTGCTATCAGGGAGGCAGTTGGTGATGGAAACACAGTGCGGGAACTTGTTTCTCGCCTGGAGTTCGAGGTCCTCGATTTGAACTCAACAACAGACGCGGAGGAGGTGAAGGAGGCCGTACAAAACCACTTCGGCGGTATAGCTCCGGAAAATTTGAAGGTGGACATAACGAAGAGGGCTTTCAGGGGACACCTTTAGGTCTACGTTGAGATGAACAAGGAGCTGGCGTCGCGACGCCAGTGTAATCCTCCTCTTGGTCGTCTGTTGGATCAGATGACTGACGAGCTCGAGGGGGAGTACGACGAGGGGAGTTTCATAAAGATTTTTGTTTCCGCAGGTCCCAAATTTCACGCTTACCAAGCTGTTGCTGCAAATGTTCAAATCCACAAACAATGCACAGTGATGAGGATCACACTCAATTATGAAAATTCTCTACTTGTTAATTTTAACACCATCCGCGAAATGATTTTTGACAGAGAACATTGAAACCGGTATGCATTAAAAGACGATCCATTGAAAACTTTGACTCACTCCCCTACGGTTACAGGGAATCGCTCTAATTCTTATCATACTATAACTCTCTTTCTCTCTTTCTCTCTCACACACACGCACACGTGCAGTTGTTATTCTTTATTTTTATTTTCCAGATCACTTCGAGCACGAGGGAGAAGAGTTAATTGTGGCAGAGGACAAGCCTGAGAATGATGATGCCGATGATGAAAAAGAGGAACCAAGCAAAATTCCACCTTGCCCGGGATTCATCCCATTTCCTCATATGGCTCTAGATCGCCTCCGTCAAGCCCACAATGAGCGAGAGGAGATGGAGGAGGCTAAAAGAATCCGGATGGCGTCGAGAGCTGTGGCAAGAAGGATGAGGAGGGATGACAAAGGGAAAGAGTCGAGCCGATCTAATTCAAAAAGGCCTCAACTCTAAATTGTACATAAAAAAGAAAAGTAGGATTATTGTATGTTAATTTTTTATTTTTGTGAAACTTTTAAGACTTAATTTTCAATTTAGTTTCGAAAGAAAAATGAATAAATAAATAATTTTATTTTGAATAAAAATTGTTTAAGATGAACCATCATGTACAACATTATTTAAAACCCTGAATCGAAAGCGGCGGTGGTGGTGGTGGCGCGGCGGAGGCGGCCATGTCTCGTAATAAACTAATTTGAGACATAGACGGGCGCAGCGTCCAGGTTATTAGCTCATGTCCTGGATGCTAGACACTCGTGGCGGTGCAAGCTAGTACTACGAGGGTTAAGCTAATCTTACCAGGGTACCAGCTGCTTAACGTGGCTGCGGAAAAAAGGCATATAAGCTTATTGGCCTGGTTGCGTTGCACGTTGTGATTTTTTGAGCTATCTTCGTTTTCTATTTTTTTTTGGCTTATTAGTTAGACTACCTGTATGCGTGTGGTCGGGATGTGGAAAATATATCAAAGAAGGCGATCCTCAGATGTATGGTTTTATATGTGAAATGGATCCAAGATGGAAGCATCCTTTCACATGAATGACTTGCAGTCCTACAGGATCTTATGTTGAATATAGACAAAATATTGAATTTCGTGAAGACTTGCCTCAATCATCGGATTATTTCATTGGTAATCAGGTAAAATTATTAATTATTGACGATCTGATGCGCAAATGTTCAAATAATACAATAGTCGATCTTTTTACCAAGGGCAGCCATTATAAAAACTTAACTGTAATTTTTATTCCACAGAATCTGTTTCATCAGGGCCACGGTCAACGCAATATATCGCTAAACGAAAATTATATTGTTGTTTTTAAAAATCCCCGTGATCGCTCACAAGTTCAACATATGGCATGGCAATTATCTCATGAAAATCCACAATTTGTCCAAGAAGCCTACCACGGTGCTATTTCTCAGCCGCATGGCTATCATCTCTTTGATTTAAAACAATAAACTCCTCATAATTGTCGCTTCAGAACGGCAATATTTCTCACTGATTCGTTTCACTTCGTCTACGTTCCTGCAAAGGGTATAAAAGGCCGAAAAAGTGATACTTCTGTTCCAGTCGTACACCTGTGGTGAAGTCGAAAATACGTAAGCGTCGAATTTGTGTGAAAAACGCCTCATCGTTGCGCGCTTTATTCCATCTAAACACCAATCAACGTCGAGTACTAATTGATTCTGCTGATCGAAAACTTTTTAAATGTATTTGTGAGTGCACATTAAACATTTTACACGGGAATGTACCTCTGAAAAAAAGTGAAAAATTAAAGTTGAAAGAACATCGGCAAACGTTACGGAAACTAGTCACGCCACGCGGTACATGAAAAGGTGGAAAAAGTTTTATCGTACAAAAAGGTGGGTTTTTTCTACTTTTGATACCACCCATTATCGGTTCACTCCTTTCAAATCTTTTCTCAACAAGATCCTTGTAAATAACTGCATGAAGCAAGCCCGAAAAATGGTACTCGTGCCTAGTGATTAACTGTCACAACTCTAACAGTCGATGAAAGACGATCGAGAAAAATGGAAAATGTACCAACCAGTTCTGCGAAAATTCCTTTTCTTCACTGATGAATCGCGAAATTTAACGCCAACAAACAATCAAGTAGCCTGTGATGAGACCAATGGTATGGAGGAGGAGGAGACGAATTATATGGTAAACGATACAACCGTTAATACTGGGGATATTGTTTCGTCGGTTCCCAGAAAATACAAAAAATAAGGCAGAATTATTATGGGTACTAGACGAGTTACAAAAATCGGGCGTAAAAGATTGAATATATTGCACCAGAGGAAACAATGGAAAATACAGCTTCTATTGCTCAAATAGCTCCTGTTATTAATATAATACACTCAATGTTCGAACAGGTGGATGTATACTTCAATCATAAATTAGTATCACCACCAAATAATGCTTACGCTTACATTACTCAACTATGGACCAGCTGCAAAATCAAGTCATCTTACAGCGCCTTTGTGAGTGAATGTATTTTACATGCTCACACAAAAGCACTAGCTCAAGGGACAGCCAAATATCCTATTACTAGGGTAGAAGTGAAAGCACTTACCATTCATGCTGGTATATAGAGCGATACTCTTGATAATGTCGTATTTGGACAACTACACAAGAGAATTATCATTGGATTTATCGACAATGCTGCATACAACGGAAACGCTACGAAAAACCCGTTTGATTTTCTAAATTATAAAATAAATCACTTCTCACTATGTGTGGATGGCATGCAGATCCCATCGAAACCTATTCAACCATATTTTACAAAATATAACCCATAAGTTGAGGCATACCACTCACTGTTCACTGGATGTGGTAATCATTTTCTCAATGAAGAAAATAATATTTGATCTTACACCAGACTCATCAGCACACTGCTACTCACATTGGAATCTTGTAAAGCATGGCTCTTTAAGCATTGAAGTTCGTCACGAGATAGCATTTGTACACACTATCAATTGTCCAGTTTATGCCGAGTGCGACAAAGTTTTGGAAATTGATGGTGCAGGGCAAATTATTGCAGACTATAGCAATTGATTTGACGCAGCAAAGGAGTCAACACACACCAAGTCCAATTCAAACATGTATGGAATCCAGTTTTTTAACAAAAAACGCGTGTCGCAACCAGTTTGAGCACATCAATACATGACACTGCACGCGCACATGCACATCCGCCAACAGTCCCCATTTATACAAAAGACGCACGTCCGATCTGGTTTAAATATGTCGCAACATGAATAATGCGAACCCTTGAACACACATCTGCCAACGGATTTTTCGCGTGGAAGGAGAAAGCTAGTATATCTTCAACCTATATTAGCCGGCAGTCTTCAGACGTAACCCAGTATTGGTGAAGAGCACTTGCAGCGTCTTACACCGTTCTACTCATATAGTTTTTTCGTCGCAGTCCTCGTCCTCGTCGTGAAATCTGCAATATGCTTGACAATGTAATCGAAATTTAAGTTTTTCGGGATATTGATGAAAATTTTCTACCAAGAGAGGTAGCTATCGTCACACTGGATCATCATTTCGTCGCTCATTGGATTGCAGCACCACCTCATTCCTTTTGCGAACTTTCTATTTGTGTGAAACAAAAAAACAATTGGCTCTCAAGATTCTGTCATGGGACCGAGTGGTTTGAAGGAGACATTTCCATGAAGTTTCTCTACTCCAATCTCCGAGATGTAGCTAAATCTGCAGCAACAATTTACACAAGTGGGCGTGAAAAAGCGAAACTACTACGGTGCTTTGGCAAACAACGATAAGAGCAGGTACGATTAGTCAACAACTTGCATGTGCTGCACCGGGCTGATCCAATACCGAAAACTTGGACACGTCGTGCTGCTATCGTTATCAACATAGATTACCACACAATTAGCCACACAAAGTTACAGTTTACCACCTCTTATTCCTCAACATCTTCAGAGTTTACGAGAGAAGTGTACCCTCTTCAGGTGAAACACGAAACTACTCCAGAGTTCCTCTTCGAACGTGTGTGGTCAGTTTTGCACTATGTTTCTGCATAGCTGCAATCGTCTGGAATCTTGTGTACAGGCATGTTTTTCAAAACTTGCTACTTTGTATCTATTTTAATCAATGTTTGTTTTATCACATATAGGGTAGAATTATTATATAACATTTGCTTCATTCATTATGTCTGCTCTTTTATGCAAACGAATATTGCGCCTCCACTCCTTGTCTAAGAGAGTATATTCTTTTGCATTTATTGTATCTCTGTTTATAATGCTATGTAAACATTAATTTAATTATTCGTCTTCCTCATGGGCTCAGAGTTTTTTTGTGGAATATATACATATTTTAGATTTTCATCTGCGTCTAAGACCTTTTCGAATATCTATTCTGGTATCCCGAATTACTTTTATTTGTGTTGATTCATTCGCATATATGTATGTCTCGCTCGAGTCGTGCACATATTATTGTATCTCTATTTTAATCTTATATAAGGAAGAATGAAAAAAAATGTTGTTTTAACTTCGACAACCCTTTTCCAAACTGAATAAGATGTGAGATTAGGGTAATTAGCATGCGTTGTAATTGCTTTTCGCCTTTTCCAACTCGAAACAGATAGGGTCCCCTCCCCTTTTCCAGATGAGTATCATCCATTCGATGGGATTATTTGTGACCCCTTCCCTTCTCCAACTCAGAATCATGCATTCGATCAATTAGGATAACCGTCATTTTGTAATTAGGCCACATCCTCTAATAGCCACTACTTTGCCATCAGGCCACGCCCCTAATGGGCGTCATTTTGCAATAAGGCCACGCCCCTCAATCAATCTGGAGGGCTACATCCCCTCTTCTACCCCACCCTTCATTTCAGGCCACGCCTCTCGACTAATCACAGGCCGCGCTATAGCTAAGAGTATCTTCTTGCTACCTCCAAAGCCTCAAAATATTCACCACATATGCAAAGACTTAAGAGTCTGCAATTTTCTCGCACAAGGTTATGTGATTCGATGCGCGAAAAATTCTTGAAAACTTTCATCCTCCTAGAAGATGTGGAACACATAGCAATTCATCCTCTCAAAACTGAAAATATGCACCAAATACAGAACAACGCGAAAGTCCGTATCGTAATAATCACCAAAAATGCAATAAGTCAAAAGTCTGCAATTTTTTGAGAGAAATTACTTTATTGATTGCCTTGAGCTTGTTTGAAAAGTTTTTTCTTCCTAGTGAATGTTAAACACATCCCAAATCATCGCTCAATAATTCAAAAATTCTCCATAATATACAATATGTCGAAAGTCTGCAATTTTCGTGCAATTATTCGGTGTACAAAGATTCTACACGAAGTTTCAATCTTCAAGAGAATGTGGAACACATCCCAATTCAACCCCCAAAACTCAAAATATTGATTTGAAAAAATGATAAGCCGAAAGTCTGCAATATTCCTACAAAAAGTGAATTCATTCGTGATTAAAATAGGCCCAAAAAGCTTAAAACCCCTAGCGGGTTAAGCGGTTCCCCTTAGTACCCCTAAGTGCTTTCTTCACCTCTTTGGCAGCGATTGATGGACATTCCTCCTTAAAAGTTATAAGGTTGTCGCAAACCTCCTTGAAACGGATTGGATTATCAGTATCTCCTTTCAACTCCAGGGTTTTCGGGATCTTGTATACCACTTTCTTGCGTCAGATATCACCCGTATTTTATCAGCAATATGCTGCTTGCTTGTCAGCAGCTTTGACTTGTTCAGTATGTGATTCAAGATCCTCAGTTCTTGGGCGAACTTTCGAACCCTTTCCGTGAACGGTCTACTAGATGTTGTGTAGCCGATTACACATTGAATACGGCACGCATTCTGTCTTGCCCATCCAATCTTCTTGCGAGATATCTACACGAAAGAAGGCATTCATTTCAGTCAGACCTTAGGGCTAGGAGGAACTTGCATGTTAATGTTCCACCTTGTCCTGAAATCGCGATCATCTCTTAGAAAGTGCCTGCTTTCCGCGGTTGGTCTTTATGTCGCTTCCTCATCTTCGTCTACAGCTTGATCAGGCAGTGGTTGAAGAAGCGCTCCGTGTACGTATCCATTTTTCTAGAGGTAGGCATTTTGATTCCGCAATGATTGAATCGAAACGTGCTGAAGCTCGGGGGTTTTCTAACACCACAGAGTGTGCATACGCGCCATGGAGCCTCGGTTAACTTTTCTTCATTACATTTTTTCACAAATGTTTTGTATTAATTTGTATTACATTGTTTCTGCTTATGCATTTGTTTACTCATTATTTTGAATGTCCTATTGTGTTTATTCCCTTCGCTTATGCGAACGTATATCGAATGCGCAGAGCACTCGAAAATGGGTCGGCAAACAATGCCGATCATCCTAGAGTTCGGGGTGCTGAAAATAAGTTAGATGGAAATATGAAGACGAATCGGCGAAACGCCCGCATTGAGTGGACGGATAAACTTAAGAATGACGTGCTAGACTGCTACGATGCCAGCATTATCCCTGTTCGCGGAGGCTTTATGGCGCGTATGCACACTCTGAGGTGCCAGAAACACCGAGAGCTTCAGCACGTTTCTCACCAGTCTTTGCGAAATCAAGCCGACTACCTCCACAAAAATGAATCTGTACTCGGAGCGCTTCCCCAACCGCAGCTTGATCAAGCTTCAGACGAAGATGAAGCGAAAATTAAGACCAACCGCAGAAAGCAGGCACCTTCTGAAAGATGATTGCAATTTCAGTACAAGGAGGAACATCGACATGCAAGTTCCTCTGAAGCCCCAAGATCTGGCCGAAATGAATGCCTCCCTTCGTGGAGATATCTCGCAAGAGTCCGACCTCTGGACCATCAATTGCTCAGTTTATGATGCTGCAAGAACTTTGGCTGATTCAAATTGAAGGCTAAAACCGACGATGGATCAAGAGACCAAAAGACAAAGCTGCTGTCAATCAAGTAGCATATTGTTGACAAAATACGGCTGTTATCTGACGCAACGAGGAGAATACCGAAGAGGGAGAGATGGATCAGGGAGAATCAACAGTTTCTCGCTGACCCATCGCGCCTCTTCAGCGATCTTCCTGTTTCTGTAAAAAATCCACCCAAGCCCAAGGAGGTAGAGACTTTTTGGAGAGAGGTATACAAAATCCCGAAAACACTGGAGTTGAAAGAAGATACTGACAATATCATCCGCTTCGAGGAGTTTTGCGACAACCTCACAAAATCTTAGTAAGAATGTCCATTATGTCCTAATACCAGTGGCTGGTATTAGGACGCACTATAATCCTAGCGAAAAAAGGCAATTTGTCCAACCCAAAGAATTACAGGCCAATAACATGTTTGAACACACTGTGTAAGATCTTCACAGCTGTCCTAAACAACAGGACTGTTCGACGAATTGAGCCTGTATGGCGAGATATGTACGAACAACGTGGCTCGAAAAAAGGTGTAGCTGGCTGTCGAGAGAACCTGCTAGTTGACAGGTGTGTCTGTAAAGAAGCTGCAGCCCATCAGCGCGTCCTGTCAATGGCATGGATTGACTACCGCAAAGCTTTCGATTCAACCTCTCATAGACTTATCATATTTCTGTCAGAAAGCTTAAAGGTTGTGACGTTGCAAAACTCTTGCAACTTACAAATTCTAATTGATAAATATTTATTGGACATTTGAAGATTTTTCGTAAATTCAGAGATTTAATTTTGTAAGGTCAGAAATTACGGCTGCGGTACGGAAACTCCATGACTAGGGCTAGATTCAAGATTTATAATTTCAAGGACTTATTCTGTTCGTTTCTTTCATCTTTCTGTAACGATTCGGACTCGTCGAGACATCGTGGAACATCGAGGGACTTCTTTCCACTTCGAGACTCAAATGGGACGCCACTTGAGACTTTTAGAACAGCGAGATTCCATCGAGACACATTTCAAGCCGTTTGAATTCTCCCGCCTTTTCCAACTACCATCGTCTGCCAGACTCAAAGGAACTATTAGGATTCATGTTAGGATGCCGGCCAGATTGGGAGTAATGCTGCTATTTACGAAAAATCTGGAACGACTCATCTACCTGGCGTAGAACCTTTTTGGAAACTTCTCGATGAGAAATGTCTTCATCAATTCCCAGCATGTCTAGGGAATCTCAATGCGCAATGCCCTCTTCACGTCGGCTGATAACAATTGGTACCGAACCAAATCCTGCTCTGATCAGCCAGGGTAATTTCGGGCTCCAGGAGGTGATCTAATGGGTGAATTGGAGAGTAAGGATGTCGAAATAACAACACTGGATCAATCCTGGCGATAATAGAAGGAAGGAAGAATGAAAACCGAAAATAACAGGGTACCGAGCTCCACTTATTCATACGGCCCAGGAATGTAAACCCAGCACCCCGTCTCCGCAGCGGCCTTACCACCAATAGGAACGCCGGAAAGAAGGAGGAGAAGGAACGCCGAGACCGAGTCCCGTACCGTTGCCGATACGTTTGTTTTTCTCTGCCGACCGCAGCCGCGTCGAGTCCAGTTTATTTTTCCTCGTGTCGAGTCAAACAGTACAATTTATACTTTCTCGCATTCTTGTTCGCAAGCAATTTTCTTCACGAAGCGGTGAAGATTTACTCCACAACTCCCCCATCATCAGGAAGTTCATCGTCGACGTTCCAAGATACCACGGGTAAGGCCAACTCATAAATTTTGATCAAAGGGAAAGTTCGCTCGACACGTGGCCATTGATGATGGAATTTTAGAACTTTAATATACTTTTGTAAAAATGGTGTTACCCACGGTCGAGACGGAGGATCTTTAACTGGACCTTTTTCCTTGTTATACAATCATTTTAGTGAAGTGTTCATGAATAATATATCAGAAATATTTCTCCCGAATGTGAATTTTATGTGTTATTTTTCGTAACTGAGCCCCCAGTCGAGTTGCCCCCAAAATGCATAACTTTGAACAATGTCCTGTTGAGCATTTCTGTGTATCCCATTTATTCACATAATGACGGCCCAAGTTGAGTTGTGCCCCAAAACCCAATTTTCTTTAATCTTGAGCGAACCCCTTTATCGTGTGTTAATATAAAATTGTGCAATTTTTTCGGAACTGAGCCCCAGTCGAGTTTTGCTCCAAAGTATTGATGATAAAAATATGGATCCCGATTTTCTAGTGTCGGGAAATATCGCTCCGAGTTTCATTTAAGTGTCACTCAGTCTAGAGCTTCCCCCTACGCCACCCCCTTTATTATGAGTAAAATTTATAGACTTTGAGCGTCGATAATTGTGGTTTAATTCTGAATATGTTACTCGCTGAATTTCTAATGTGTTATTGATTTAATTTTGAATATGTTACTCGCTGAATTTCAAATGTGTTATTTATTGAACTTTGAACATGTTACTTACTGAATTTCAAATATGCTGTTGATGGAATTTTTGAGTATAGTACTTGTTGAATTGATTGATTTGATTTTGGGTAGGTTATGTAATAATGTTCAAATTTGCTATTGATTGAATTTTGATAGGCTATGTACTGAATTTCGGATGTACTATTTACTGAATTATATGTTATTTGTCGAATTTAGAGTGTGCTATTGATCAAACTTGGAATGTGCCATTGATTTATGTCGAGGTCATTAGTTTGTTTTGAGATAATTAAACCATGTGAGTAGTAATTATTTAAGTAAATTTAGAGTTGATAGAGTTAGGCGAGCTGGGCCCAATTTCCCCAGGAACTAAAGAGGTTAAGGTTTTGAGATTTCATGAAGCAAATTATTAAAATCACGGTTGAAATATAGGGGCCTAGGTCATATGTTATTTTGAGTTAATGTCGAGTTTGAGTAAAGATTTGAGTTCGGCTATTACTAATGAAATAAATAAGGCTATGACTACTCATGGATCGTTACTAATTTCGTGAAGTTAGGCTATGGCCAGTTTTGAGGTTGTGTTTCACTAACGACTAGACTTCTGAAATCAACGTGATGAATAATTTTCTTCAATCGAATTTTGTTAAAGAATTTTGATTCTAATCATACGGAATATTCGTGAATAGTTATTTTTGAGTTTTGTTTAAGCGATTGAATTGAATTTTTTCTGGGAGTTGGCCTAGATCGATTATAGGTTAGAATTCAGAGCTCTTAAGTTTTGTTTGAAATTGCCTAGCATGGAGTTCCGGGCAGAGAACTAACTCTAAGGTTAGTTTAGGTCGAGTATTTTAGGTTAGGATTTAAGATTTTTTTCTCATTGTGAACATGTCGAGAAAATTATTATTTAAGCCTTGAACAATTTTTAGGATTCTAAACCATTAGATTTTGTCGAGACCCGACATACGGCAGAAGGCAAATTGTTAAATCGGGCTTATTATTTCTTTTTTGCAACACCCGCCTCGAAAGTGCTCCGTTCCGTGTAGCTAAATTATACGCGAAGTATATACTTTCCACATTAGCGAAATGCACGCGCATGCGCACTTTGCAGATGAGCAACTTTCCTCATCGCGACAATTCTGGGGCAACGTCACAATAGCAGCGCTCAGTTTTTTAATGATTGAAGTTTTGTTTTCAGGGTTTCATGACCCCCTCCCCCCCAGGGCAAAATAATCATAAATGCTAACATTTTTGTTCAACAAATTTTTTTTCATACTTTTCTCAAAAATTTTTTTCCCCCTCCTAACAACTTTATCGGAAGATTGTTGCAAAAAATAGCGTCTGATGCACGTGCGCACAGGCAATTGCTGACTCGTGTGATTTCAGCATTCGCCTTCAGCTCAGCGCACTCGCCCTCGTTTTCCTCCGACTCGTGCTTCGAGCCTCTGGCTCATGCTGATAAGTTTACACTAGTTGGCAATCGCCTATTTTGCGCACTGGTATCACAAATAGCTATTTTTTCGTAATTACCATGCATAAAATAAATTACATGTTTTATTTGGTGTAAATGTTGAGTTGTCCTTTTATTGATGTTTTCGAACCCTTTTTATTTGCGAAGCACGCCCAACTACCGAGTCTGAGCTGACTGTGCCACACTGAGCTTCAAGCCGCGATAGGTATAAAAAAGTGTCGACAAAAACTGAAGGCGGAGATTTGTTCGTACGTGCCCACAGTTTCAAAATCCGTTTGAATGAAAATCTTAGCTGCTCATTTTTTTGAGATATCGCAACATCATTTTTTGTGCTTTTTACAGATCAGAAGCGCATGTAGCGTGCATAACCTTATGTGATTCAATGCGTGTATATGTTGTAAATTTTTTCTCTGCATTCCGCTTTAAATTATGGAAAAGAAGATTTCCAATCCATCAACTAAATACAGTATAAATCCTGTTATCCTAACCTCGATCATCCAGACCGCCGGATTATTTGTACTGGAAATCGGTAGAATTTTATTCAATTTTGGATCGTCAGAGGTCAATTGAGTTCTAAAGGTGTCGTGAAGAAAATTCAACCACCGCTTCTTTCAATCTGCTTGAATACGGGGGATCGAGAATCAAAGTTATTGTATAATTAATTGTTTTTTTTTTCAAAACTTTTCTTTCCATGAGCATAAAAAATGAATATGCGATATCTCAAAAAAATGAGCAGCTAAGATTTTCATTCAAACGGATTTTGAAACTGTTGGCACATACGAACAAATCCCCGCCTTCATTTTTTGTCAACACTTTTTTTTATACCTAATGCAGCTTGAAGCTCCGTGTGGTTCGAGAAGCCGGTACACTGCGTTCTTTGAATTAAGTTTAGTTTCTAGTTTCTTTTTACTTCTGGATTTTTATTTAATTAATTTCGAGATTTGAATTTTGAGAATTTAAGTGGCCTCGAACAGGCCTGGTGCTCAACGGAAAATTTAGATTCTTATGAAACTCACGGGAAGCAGTGCCGAAGGTATGTAGTGATTTTAATTATTTGATCGTACTTAATTGCAACATTTCAAGGTACATTCACACATAGTGAGATGAATAGAGAGATTGATGCCTCTTTGGAAAACTAGATTTACTATCTCATCTAGAAATTATCGTCTGATAACGAACAATGTCACCTTCCAGAGGGGCGTCTTTCAAGGTGATACCACGAGCCCTTTGCTTTTTTGCATCACACTTCTGCCTCTATCTATCGCACTACGAAATTCTCCTGGATACCTCTGTGGCGACACTAATCAGCGCAAACATAAGGTCACTCATGTATTTTATATGGATGACCTGAAGATCTATGCCGCTGGTAAAAGTAAACTACAAACTGCTATAAATATCGTCAAGAACTACACAGGAGAGATTGGAATTGACCTTGTTCCCAAGGACCCTGAGCTTGTGGATATAAGTGTTATTAAACATTTTAATACTGGAGAGACATATACATACCTGGGCGTGCCTCAAAGCCGCATTCAGGACGTGAAATCAGTGAAGGAGTCTCTCCGAAGCAGATACAAGCATCTCCTTCGACAGATTTGGTCTTCCAATCTGTCGGCGTTGAACAAGGTATCTGCGACTAACATGCTCGCCGTCCCGGTTCTACTCTACTCGTTTGGGGTGGTTCAATGGACGAAGAACGAGCTTAAGGCCCTTGATGTCACCACGCGTAAGAACATGCATATGCATGAAAGCTTGCATATCAATTCGTCAGTTCCGCGATTATACATTTCACGCCCTCAAGGCGGACACGGACTTCTGAATCTCCAGTGTCTTCATGACCGAATTGTTCTAAGTACAGCTTACACTGTTGCTAATGGCAGATATCCGCTCCTAAAGATGATCAGGAATCACGAGATGATTGGCGAAGGAGCGTTCCTTTACAAAGCCGCGGAGCAAGCGGCCGAGACCCTTGGCCTGAATTTTAACATCAGAAGTGAGGAAAGTGCATTACTCCATCTAAATGCTAGGTTTGGAAAATTTCACGAAGAGCTACTCGACAAGAATATGCACGGAAACTTGTACAGGAATGTAGAAAAACAGACCTTGTCGAACGAGAAAAAATTGCTTTCCTCAAATCATCAAGGCTCAATTCAGGTACAGAGGGTTTCATTTGTCCATGCCAGGACGGTGTCATTTCCACCTTAGCATACTGTGCCCGCATTTTAAGTCAAGAAGTTCCCAGTGATGGGTGCAGAGCTTGTCATGCACACGCTGAGTACCTAGAACACATACTATCTGGGTGTCCAACCAACGCAGGAACGACGTACATCTATAGACATAATGCGGTCCTAAGAGTACTTTATTACCATCTTTGTCGCTCGCACGGTGTTGGTCGCGATCCTGCCCTGCCTAACGCTCCAAAGGATATAGAGTCAATCGTTCGAAATGAGAAATGCTAAATTTTCTGGAACTACGATGTTCGGGCAGCAGTCTCCGTTACTCACTCGAGACCTGACATTTTTCTTCAAGACTTCGAGGAACGAACCTTAAGAGAGAGCTGCAACGACTGTACCCAAAGTATTCGGTGCGAGTAATTGTCCTTGTGATTGGTGCTCTCGGAGGTGCGAAACTATTACCGGTTCGTAACCTTAAAGCCATACCCGCATGCCAAAAATATGCCAAGGCACTTGCGAGATGGATGCAGAAAGCTGTCATCCTTGGGTCGCTTCGTATCCTCAAGACACACGAGGGTTTCGCAGGCCTATCGTTGTGATTTCGTCATGCTCTGTGACCACCCATCTCACGGTTGTGAGACGTGGCCATAGGTGTGATTTACCGCAGTTCTACTGGGGGCTATTGACATTTTTTAGATGGCGGTTGGTATTAGTAGGACCCTGCGGTGGTTGTTTAACTCTTTTTTTCAATCATATAAAATATACATATATATATATATATTCTATACAGACAACGGATAACTCAATCTCATTTCCATTGATTTAATACCATTCCGAATTCACTCCGAATGATTTCGCTCTTATCAGAAAACAATGCCCATTCTATCTAACTTCTCTAGATAGCCCGAGCTCACTTCGACTGATTTAATGTCATTTCCAATGGTTCCGAGCCACTCCCCCATTCCATTTTATTCTCTAACTTACCGGCGGAATGTAGGTTATCTGTCTCTCTCGCCCCTTTAAGAAGCGTGAATGTAAAGGAATTAGATTAAGCAATACACTCGCATGTGGAAGAAAATGACGGTGTTCCACATGCGAGTGTCTCGCTCACTCTAATTCCTTTATATTCACGCTTCTCAAAGAGCGAGAAAGACAAATAGCCTACGTTTCGCCGGGCCTGTGTACTCGCGTCATAAGACGAATTTAGACCAAATGGGCGTTTTATTTGCATGAGTGAGGAATTATGCGGAGTGGGATTGAGTTATCCGGCGGCCTTGATCGGAACAAAAATTATATTCTGTTAAGTGCGGAATCATTCGAATCATTCGGAATAAGTTTATTTCGATCGATGCGGAATCGTACAGGCTGTCCAGATAGCAAAATGTCCGCATGGAGCCAGCATGGTAGGGCACGACGTGCAGATCAATCCGCACGCCGTGAGGGCAAGGGTAGACACAGATGTGTCCACAATTTAATCGCATGTGGGCCACATTGCGTGTTAGCACGCATGCATCTTCTTCTCTTCTTCTTCTTATTATTATTAAAGTTGGCTTAATACTGGCTGTTGCTTTGTATATCCTGCCATGACCAAGTGATGGCACGCATGTATCGCATATGGGCTGCATGGCGTGTTAGCACGCATGCGTCGGCATATTGATTTCACACAGTTGCACAATTTTCAAAGTAATAATGAATATTGTAACAATTACAGGAACAATGTTTTACGACGTTTCCGGAGAAGGCTTCTGATTCAAAAGGAGTATTTTTACCATTTTGAGAAAAACAGGTATCTACTGAAAAATAGTACAAAATCAAAAAATAAGGTGAAGACGGTTCTATTCCATAAATAATATTATTATTTATTTTATTTAGTCTAAGGAACATTTTTGTGCTATAACAAACAAAACCAATTGAAGTGTCGACACTTTTGCAAATCATTCAAGAACGTAATGAAGTTATAATCATATTAAAGCGAACGTTATTTGAACAAGCTTCTGAATGAATGGAAAACGCTAAATTTTAGAATTTAATCTTATCACGCCTCTATGGAATCAGACACTATAATACTATGAGAACTCACTTCTCACTTCCTTCTTCATCTGTTTACAATCCTCATCCCATCCACTTCTATCCCCTCCTTCACTAACTTCTTTTTTGCTTGTGCACTCTAATGCTCCATTTATTTCTCCTACCATTATTTCCATTTCCTCGTTTACATTTCCTTCCCCCATTTTGATATTCCTGACTTTTTCTTTAAACTGTTCCTTACCTTCCATTGACCAATCCTCTCTTTCTGCTCTTTCTACTTTTGCTTCCTTTTTAGCCTTTTTGTTATTACTCATTTCTACCCCTACTGTCACTATTATGGGAAAATGATCCGAATCTATATAGTTCCCCACCTCTAGTTTCTTAACCTCCTCTCTTGCTTCGTCGTCCACTACCACATAATCAATTACCGTTCCCCTCTTTCCTCCTGAACGTGTATATTCCCCTTCCTCATCTCCCTCTATACTTTCACTTAGGAGAAACCATCACATCTCCCCCAGGCTGTTTAACAACTTCTTTCCCTCCCTATTCAGTATTTTGTCTTCGGATTTTCTTCCTCGTTCTCCATTCTGCCATCCCATTGTGTCAAATTTCTCATAAACTCCCTATCCTTTCTTTCTAAGCCTGCTATATTCCAGTAGCATATCCTCCAATCTTCCCTACTTTCGTTTCCCGCCTCTTTTTGTTTCTCACTAATTCTTATTTCTTTACCTCCCGTTCCTTTCTCTCCTAGTTTCCCGACACCTTATTTTTTACTACCTCTTCCCGGTCCTCGTCCCAATTCCACCATACACCTTCTATCTGTATTCTTTTATACTTAACCCATGTTCTTGTTCCCTTTTTTCTTTCCTTTTCCGCTATTTTCCTTAACTTATACTGCATTTTCCTTTCTACCCATGTCAAATCATCCTCTATTCTCTCCAAGCTTCCACATAACACCGTCTTCTTTGTCATTACTTCCCTCTTATGTTCCCATTTCTTTAGTTTCACCAGTACCATTCTCTTCCCTCTTCGGTCTTCCCTTCCTACACTTCGCACTTCCTCTATCTCTACCTTAGCATCCATCCTATTTGATATTTCTTCCACTCCTTCCATCAGCTCCTTCCCCTCTAATCTAAGATCCTTTTACGCTATGTTTCTTCTTCTTTCTTCTCTCTCTTTCTTGTCTATTCTTTGTTCTATTTTTCTCAGCCTTTCCTTCTCCTTATTCCCACTCTCCCCACCTCCAAACTCACGGTTTGAGCTTTCAATTTTTTGCATTCTACCTTCCAACCCATCTAACTTTTTATTAAGCTCTTCCTTCTTTTCTAGTCTTTCCTCCAACATCTGCAAACTTTTCTCTAGCTTTTCCCTGACTTCTTCTCATTTCCTCATTTCTTTCCTAAGTTCGGCCATTTCCTGTCTAATTTCTTCCCTTATTTCCTCCACCCTTTTCTCCTGCCTTTCTTCATACATCATCATTACTTCTATCATCATTTCACGCGTTTCTTCTAATCTTTCCATTTCCATCGGATCTTTAGCCTCAGCTCTATCTCTTTCTGTCCCC
The DNA here is from genome assembly GCA_932178445.1 of Andricus quercusramuli. Taxonomy (NCBI): domain Eukaryota; kingdom Metazoa; phylum Arthropoda; class Insecta; order Hymenoptera; family Cynipidae; genus Andricus; species Andricus quercusramuli. Next base: position 125,423 of record CAKNXH010062116.1, read on the forward strand.
TCTCTTCCTCTATCTCTCTTTCTCTCTTTCTCTATCTCTTTCTCATCCTTCTCCACACAACTATGTTTTTCTGGCGGCTTTCTGTACATTTTTGGATTTTTCAAACTTGGCCCTATAGCTTCCTTGTCTTCACTGCTTCCCCTCTCCCCTCTCTTCCTCTTGATAAATGCCTCGATCGACCCCACGCTTTTCGCCCTCAATCTATCCTTTTCTATTGTTTTACGATACTTTCCCATTACCCTAGCCATGAATCCAATTCAAACGATCCCGCCTTCTATCGTTCTCTGTCTCCATCTACCGTCGCGTCTACTTGCCTTGCATTTCTCCTTCTCTACCCTGCCCTGTTACGACCAACCTGGTCCTCCCACCCTGTCAAAAACCTCAAACCCACCTAACCTCAACTTCCACACAAATCTGTCTTGATCCCCAAAAATATCCTCACCCCCTTGACAATCTTTCAATCTTTAAATCAATCCCTCACAAACGAACCCTTCTATACACATCCACAATCCACTCACCTAAAATTTCACCACAATTATCAGAAAAACTCAGCAGCAATTTTCACCGCTGCCGCACACTTTCATGAGGGAAACGGAAGTCCTTCAAAAGCCTATCCACCGTTGAATTCGCTGGGTCAATATTAGGGGAAAATTTAATTTTCTCCCTGTATTCTTCGTTTCTCTCTTCATTCCACTCATAATAAAAATTTTCAGTTCTACAAACAAAGTTATTTAAACTCAATAACGTTATTACTATTGGGAAGTGAGCGGAACGGGTCGGTACTTGTAAAACTTAAAAATCTTGAATTAATAGGGTGCCCAAAGAATTAGACCACGCTAAAGCTATGATAGATGAGCTTTCCTTATTTACGAAAGTGTATTGAGCCAGGCAGTCACCATTAGATCTCCCATTGAGAATATAGAGACCATTTTCTTCAGAAAAAACAACCACTCTTTGACCTCTCTTATTTTGTTCGGAATTTAGACTCACTCTTGCGTCAGATAAATCGATATTTCTGCCTAAGAAACCTTCCTTTAATTGATTCAATTCACCCACCCATCCATTAAAGTCACCTCAAACAATTGAAGCATAATCAGGAAACCTCAAAGAAATGTGAAAGAGTTTTTCTCGCAGATCATTCAAAGATTTAACAATATCGAACTTCGGACTAAAGTAAATTGAACCAACTATTACATTACAAGCATTACCTTTGAGTCGTATAAAACTAGAATAATTCTAGAATTATTCTCAGATACACAAATTGTTTCCATTTTGTATTTATTTACATTATTGATGATAGCGAGACCTCCCGCCGTTCTTCCTTTTGTTGACTCTCTCGTAGCTATACTATACACAGTTTTTCAGTCGATATGTCGATGAGGTGGAGTGACGAAAAGGGGATTTGTGAGTCAAGTTTCACTCACACAGATTATAGCATCTGTAAACAAATCGCGGAATAGGCAAAGGTCTGTTCTAAAAACGTTTTGAAAAAGTTAGCAATTTTTAATTAGTAGTAGTCGAGTTTTTTGCACACTCTGATGCTGTATTAAGAGCGTCGTAACCAGTACTTATCCTTCAAATGAATTGCCTTATTTTACTCCATAAATACGAGAATGATATTTTTTTAGATCATCAGGGCCTATTCCTGGTTTGTACCAAATCTGTATTTTTATTTTTAAAAATGGCTAATTTCAATATTTTTTGTGTGAAATGTTTTTTGTTTTTGAATGCTAGGGTTTAAATGGAAAAAAACGTTCTACAGACAAACTATCGCAAATTTACCAATTCCACACTCTCAATACATATCTGACTTACAGAGGGAATAGGCCCTAATTATCTAAAAAAGATGTAATTCTAGTATTCATTGAGTGTAAGTAGGCAATTAAATTTTGAGGTTGCTGCTCCGAGGCGTAAACAATAACCGCGATTCACCGTAATCAGCTGTCAGCAGTGGGCGAACCACGATCACTCAACACACTCACAGTTCGCACTTGCTGTCATCCGATTTTTTGTGAAACCATGCGCATGCACAGCTTATATGCAATTGCGATATTTTGAATGGCGCAGTTTTAGCGTAAGCTATACAAGATATTATATTTTTAAAGCAAATTGAATCTAAATAAAATAAATAAAAATTATATCAAAAAATAATTATACCTTCAAATGTCGACTTCTTAACACTGCATAAAAATAAATTGAATACGTTATGTAATCTTTGAAAGAAAACTTTCAAACATTTAGGTTTGATACATTTCAATGATTTGTTGTATGTTCTGATAATAAGAGCCCCTTCGTGTGATGGGTTATTCTATTTCTTTTATGGATTTTTTACTTTTTTAAATATTAAAACTTCCAATATATTGATTATACTGATTTTAATATACAAGCATATATTAGAACGTAATAAATAACATTTAAGCGTTACTTTCTTCTTGCAGAACCATAACAGAAGGCTGAATTGAAAGTTACATATTTTTTTTTTTTTGTAAATCCGTACGTTACTCCGACTCTTTATCGCTATGAAGGTCACATGCTAAGTGGCACAGTTTGCACACAGTGTGGAGGTACAGTGCGGATTAAAGCACGATCTGTATGTCATCCGGCAACTGTGTCGGTACCCTTGGAGACTTATCGGGCTCTGACGCCATGCGGCCCGAGTGCTGCAGCACGCACTGTTATCTGTGTGAGTGCTAAATAGCACGGAATCATTCGGAATGAACTGGCGTCATTTGACAGATTCAAACGGAATGAGAATTTCCTTTTGATTGATTCGGAATCATTCGTACTGATTCAAGAATGGCGCGAAATCATTGTGAATGAATTTTGGCCTTACCGCGGAGTCAGGCGGGATGGAATTTACATTCTTATATGTGCGAAATCATTCAGACTGAGAGTGGAACGCAACGAAATCATCCAGAATGAGCTCGCGTATTGCGCCGGATTCAGACCAATTGGGACTGAAAAAGTATTTATCGTAATTGAACGGAATCATTCGGACTGGATTTAGATTTCTCTTTGTATTTCGTAATCAGTTGAAAACAGATTTCGCATTCATTCGCAATCGATCAGACTGATTCGGAGTTGTTCGGATTTAAACGAACTCAATTCCATTAAGAAACGTCCACCAGGGCTGTATTTGATAACTTCTTTGACCAGTGAGGCTGAACATTGAATTGAACATGTCAAGGTCACTGAAGCCAACTTTCATTCAGCTTGGGACGGCAGGAAAGAAATCAAGAGGCAGGAGAACAGCAAGTACCTTTAGCTTGTAGGGGAAAAGATGTTCTGTTGAAAGAAGGATGGGTCCAGTAAGATGCATCTGATCTCGCCTCAACATGCTGTTGAACTGAAACAACAATTAGGCTTTCTACGACTGGAACTGCTCTTTGGCTATTCTATAATAATGTATGTTTTTACGCCTATACCTGGTTAATATTATCCTAGTATTGATAATTTTTCATTACCATGCCTCTGCTATGTTGTTGAGTTGAATGTCTATCAAAATGTTATGATCATTATTTTGAATCTTGGTGCTAGTCAAAAAGGTTTTGAAATTATACTGTCAAGTTATTACTTTCTGTCATGTTGATAGCATGTGCATTATAGTATTAGAATAGTATCAAATTTACTTAAAATATTATGGTTCTTGATCTGGATAGTTTGCCAGACTCAGATTCTACTATTTATTTTCATTTTACTACTGTTTTTCTCTGGGATTATTATGTGTTACTGACGACTTGTCTCTTCACCACGAATTTTTGTTGATGCTGTTTATTTTGTTGCATCATTATAAGGTTGTGAACACTTCATATAAAATAATTCTATATTTATTCGAGCTTTACCTTTATTTATAAATTAACCCGTGCCTTTATCTTTTAGCAACCCCCATGGATACCTTGTTTATTTGCTATGGGAATTCTCATTCCCTCTTAACCCATTTCCTTGAATTCAAACATTTCTTTAACTAGAATCTTTTTCCATATTATAACTATTTCGAAGACGTGGCTTACACTTAATCATCCTTCTAGTGTGAAAGCTATGGAAGATCATACCCTGTTTCGTAGGGGCAGTGATACCAGGAGATGAGGTGGGGTCTGCCTTTATTAGCATGATAGCCTCGTGGGTCCTTTTGTGGGACTGAGTCCAGAGTCCTCTTTCCTCGCTACTACATATCTATTTATTCAGGTAACCTCGGGCAGGAAAATTTGATTGGCGGATGAATTTGTTGAGGCACTCAGAACACTCTATTCCATTTCTATCCGACCGTGACCTTATCAATATCAATTACAAACTTAATATCAACAATTCCACTTCCCATCTACTAATTAAGTCCAAACCAAAATACAGGACTAATTTAACCATTACAATTTTAACAAGAGTAAAAGCAGGGACAAACATGGAAACATAGCTTTTCCTGAAAATAGTCAGTCTAATACCTTCTAGCCAATCCATTGACTCGCATTTTTACCCAGATGACCATTGCAAACCTTTCATTATGCTGCCGACCAAATCCATATTTACGCAGCCACTACTATTTTCGACCATTCAAACCTCTTCTTCTCGTACATTCAACTCTACCTATAAATAATCTATCCTATCATTTTACAGATATATAATTTCTCTCTACAGATCGGGATTTTTCCTAATTCCCGGCGAAAGGCTGTAATCCGACCTGCACCTAGACTCCAACCCTAACATTAGTAGTTGCACATTTACAAGCGATAGTTCGTATTTCTTCTTCTTTATTCATAATGTACCCCTAAGGGCTTACATGACTTTTATTTCTTACAATACTTGCGCCTACGTATTTCATAAAATCTTATCCTCACTATTTACATTTACTTACAACTATTTACAGAAAATCTTATATCTAGATCCTTATTTCTATTTTTTACGATAGCGCAATTCAAAACGTGTTAGAGAACGAATGAGCAAGCGATCGAAAGCTAGAGTGCTCATTCGTTCCCCTAGTCCCCTCCAACTTCTTCGTCCGCTCTTCCCCGAAAACATCCTCCCCTAGAATCTTTACCACATTCTCTTGCCAGCTTCTTTTATCTACCATTCATCTTCTAGATCCTTCCCATACATGCTCCCATGTTTCCTCTTCCCATTCACAGATTCTGCTCTTTCTGTTCTCTTCGTTTCCCAATACATCCCTTCCCTTACCTGGCTTTCCAATCTGAACCTTGCTATTCTTGTCCATCTTCTGTCTCCCCATCTCTTTTATGAATACTTTGGCACTTCTTCCTTTTTTTCACCTTATACCATTTATTATATTTTGATTCCTCAATTATCCCCCATCTTTCTATAAATTGTATTTCCCTGTTCTTTCTTCCAATTCTTCATAGTTCACTACAGTGCCTTCTTCTATGTTTCTAGCATTAGAGAGCTCCGTCCTTTTTTCTTCCCATTTCGTTCATTCTATCGCCCTCCCTCTCCTTTCTCCTATCTCTATCAAACACTTTCTCGCCAGCTCCCCTTCTTTTCCCTCCCTTAGCTTTGCTTCAAATTTTCATGCCCTCTTCTCCGCTCTAGAACTTAATTTATCCCTTTACACTTCATCTATCACCATATATTTCAGCGTCCCCCCGTATACCCCTAACTTCAACCTATTTACCTTTCCGTAAACTTGCAATCTCTTTTCGTTCTTTCCATAACCATATCTCTGATTCATCACCTAATGCCGGTCATACCTACGTATCAAATAGCCACATTCTCTTTCTGCAATTTCTTCAAACTGTCTTTTTCCTATTCCACACATCTGTTTCAATAACCCTGTTGCTTTTTTTATCATTTCTATCCTCTGTCATGAACACTATATCGTCCGCGCATGAGAGTGTATATATCTTTTCGTTCCCTATCCTGATTCTTATTATCGTTTTCTCTTCATTTCTTTTTCTATGTCAGATATCAATATATTGAATAACAACCAAAAACTATCTCTTACTTGCTCTCCTACCTTTGCCCTGCTTTTGACTCTCTAAAAATTTCTGATACTCTCTTCATTAATCCCTCACTTATAACCTTTTGCACCTAACTTTTTCTATCTCGCCTCGTCAGAACATATATATTGTCCATCACCCCCAACACTTTTCTAAACCTTGTCTGATTCCGTGGCTTCATCTTTTTTTTTTTCTCAACATCTTTCTATAACCTGTCCGATAAAACAGTCACATATCCTGTATAAAATGTTGGCACCAGTATCACTCCTCTATTATCTCTAGCCCTCTGAGTGCACCGTGGGTTACGGTAATGCACGTCGATTTTGAATTCCGCTTTATTTGACAGTGTCAAGCGATAGGGGGCTGGGACCCATGGGGGAAAAATCTTGGGCGTTCCCTCTACTGATCCCTCTTGTGGTGTCGTCAGAGCTCCTGAAGCGGCCGAGCAGTGACGGAATGAAATGTGCACCTGCGATGTGCTCACCTGCGATGTACTGAACGTTACAAAATACGTATAAAGTAGAAAATTTATTATCAAGTCAAAACATGTTGGCGATCAATGAAATTCAATTTTTAAGCAAAAAACATTAACACTCTACAAAACACTTGAATTTCCGGAATAAAATCATGAGTACTTGAAAAAAAGAGTTAATTTTCAACTAAATAGTTGAATTTTATGCTCAGGTAGTTGAACGAAAAAGACAAACTTCCAACCAGAGAAATTAATTTTCAACTAAAATGATGAATCTTGCACAACAAAAATTCATTTTTTACAAATTAGTTTAATTTTCAACCATATAATTGCATTTTCAACCAAAAAAGATGAATTCGCAGCAAAAAATATAGTAGTTGATATTTGAGCCAAATAAGATTCTTCAGTCAAAAGAAAAATTTTAGACAAATTGTTGAATTTTTCATCGAGAAAGTCGAATTTTCTACGGAACATTTTAATTTTAAACCAAAAAATATAAATTTTTAACAAAAAAGTTCATTTCCAACTAAAAGGGTTGAATTTTCAGCCGGAAATAAAATACTGAACTGAATTTTTAAAAAATTTATGAGAATGAGGAATCAAAATCTAGCTGCCAATAGAAATGCAATGAAAAGTTCAAACATGTCCATCTTTTAAATTCGGTAGTTCATTTATTCTTTAATCTTTGATCTTATTGAGTTTTTTCATTATGTATTTTTATCGGCACAAGCCTCATTCTTGTGACATCGAACAGTTACACATTTTCATGTCGCCAAAAAATATAATTTCAAAAAAAGAAAGAAAAACGGACCATAGCTTCTTCAAATTCACACCTCCAGCTGTCTATTGCTCTGCGTTTTTTTATTCTTTCACCTTGCATTTTGAACCTGCAATTTATGAGTTCCCTACTTTCGTTTCTCGTCTCTTTCAGGTTCCCACTATTTCTCATTTCTATATCTCCCAATCCTTTATCCCCTAGTTCCCTGACACCTCATTTTTTGACAAACTCTCCGCCGTCCTCATCCCAATCCCACTATAGACGTTCCATCTGTATTCTTCCATACTTAGCCTATGTTCTTCTTCCCTTTTTTCTCTCCTCTTCCACTATTTTCATAAACTTATACTGCATATTCTTCTATACGCGTGTCAAATCATCCTCTACTCTCTGCAAGCTTCCATATGTAACCCTCTTCTTTGTCGTCACTTCCCTCTTATGTTCGCGTTTCTTTATTTTCTCCAGTACCATTCTCTTCCCTCTTCTCTTCCTATTCGTCACACTTCCGCTATCTCCCTACCTTAGCGTCAATCCTACTTAGTACTTCCTCCACTCCTTCCTTCAGCTTCTTTTCCTCTAATCGTAGACCCTTTATTACTGTGTTTTTTTTCTTTCTTCTTTCTCTTTCTTTTCTATTATTTGCTCTATTTCTCTCAACCTTTCTTTCTCCTTATTCCCACTCTCCCCACCTTCAAACTCATGGTTTGAGCTTTCTATTTTTGTATTCTACCTTCAAACTCCTCTACCTTTTTATCAGTCTCTTTCTGCTTTTCTAGTCCTTGTTCTAACGTCTGCATCGTTTTCTTTAGCTTTTCCCTGACTTCTTCTCATTTCCTCATTTCTTTCCTAAGTTCGGCCATTCACCACCTAATTTCTTTATTTATTTCCTCTCCCCTTTTTTCCTCCTTTTCTTCATATAACCCATTACTTCTCTCATCATTCCGCGCACTTCTTTCAATCTTATCTCCTCCATCGGATCTTTATCCCCAATTCTGTTTCCTTCTGTCCCTTTGAGTGTCTCATCCTTCTCTACAAATCTACATTTTTCCGCCAGTGACCTAAACATTCTTGGATGTTTCAAGCTTGACCCTATATCTTCCTTGTCTTCACTGCATCCCATCTCCCCTCTCTTCCTTTCGAGGAATGCCTCAATCAATCGCACGCTGTTCACTCTGAATCTCTCCTTTTCAACAGTTTTTCTATACTTTCCCCTTGCCTTTAATTGTAGTGTTTCAACCTAAAATTGTTTAAAAATGAAAAAATTTTGAACACTTAAAAAATTCATTGATTAATTTTTTAAACTATTTTATTGCCTCAAACGCATTCAGTAATAAAAATTGAAATTTCATTATGAAAAATTCATTATTATGACACTTATCATTATTATTACACATCTAACTATTCAAAAATTATAAAAAAAAGAGAGAGGGAGAGAGAGAGGCAGCTGTGTGAAGAGAAACAAGCCTCCGGTCTTTGCCATAAGACACAACCCGTGTGTCAGAGGCTTGCGTTACACTTTCTGGCCGTGGCTTCATTTGAATCAGGCGCGACTGCCCCTAGCGAGGTCTAATATGTTTACACATAAAAACATTTTGAATTGTGAAATCAACAATAAAGTTGATAGAATTCAGAAAGTAGGTCATTTTTCTAATTATTTGAAAGTATAGACTAGACAGAAAAATAACAGATAGTTACATTTCTAATTTCTTTAAATCACAAGAATCAAGTTTACATAGACTAAAGTAGAAAGACAGAGATGTTCACATTAACGAATTTAACATACTCATGAATAGATAATGAAAGAAGAATTCTAGAATCAATTTTCATAAACAAGTTCAAGAATTACACCACAAATTCAAAAACAGAAATACTTTGTATAAATAAATGTTAGCACAATATAATAAATAGAATTTTCAAATTCCTATTGCATTGGCGCGCTATTTTCATTGTAGTTGAGTGTGCCCTCTATATGAGAACCTGCGTACTATAATTTTAACATAACTCTCGTCTTATTGCCTGTCACCATTACTTTGTCCGTCATTTGAATATTGCGTTTCGCTCTTGAAATTTGAGAATGTAACTTTTTAGTTATTGGGAGCCTGTTTTGTTTTTTGATGTTTTCACAATTAAAATTCGGTAACGGTTCAAATTTTTTCATCGGACCACAATTTTGAATCCAAAATTGTTTTTTTTTATAGTTGATTGAATTTATTATTTATAACTGACACGCCGGGAGCTAAAACGTCCCATAGTTTTGCTAAGAGCAAAAATGTCAAAAAAATATTACACGCGTAAAAATGTTTCAAAAAAACTCACGGGCAAAAATGTCACAAAGGTTTCAACGCACAAAATTGTCAGAACAGAATATCACGGGCATAAGCATTAGGGTGGGCTGAATTACACATAAGTTTCCGAATCGAATCGTAATAGCACAGCAAAGTTGCTACTCGTCGCCCTGATCGCAATAAAATTTTTTTTATCTTAAATCAAATCATATCTTCCGGTCGCACATCGCGTTCAAAGTTTCGGAAAATCGTCAAAAATTGAACACGTTTTGGGATTTTTTCTTAGTAAGTTATAGTAATCGAATTTCGTTCAAAATCGGTATGTGACCTCTTCTAAATATCCTTTGACTAAAAAAAAACTTCCCCTTCTCATCCCCCTCTCCTGTAAGTGTGGAGGGAGGGGCAAATATCGTAAAAAGGAGCCATTTTATTATTTTCCTCGTGTGAAAAGTGCTGGTGCGATCGGCTAAGGCGTTAAAAGCGTTAAAATATATCATATTGAGAATAGTATTACGTAAATATACATCAGCCGCAATATGATGGGAGGGAAGGTTGCGCGCAACGTGCCAACCAGACAAGTCGAGACGTGTCGAATTTTAGTATTTCACTGTGAATTTTAGTGTTGATTAGAGAAGGAGTTTGATTGACAATGACGCCGAGGACGCTCGGTCAAAAATTTCAATGTCCTTTATTAGGACCGCCTAAAAGTCTGAACAGATTCTTCCTGCAGTAGTTAATGTCGCTGCTGATGATATAGAGTCCATTTACACTGAGTAATCATTGCCCGAGGTCTCTCGCACGAAAATTATACAACTTATCAAAACTCTTCACGACAAGTATTACTACATCCTTAAAAAATTAAACAGGGACAAAAAATACCTGAAAACACAAAAAGAGTACACGCCATTCATTTCTGACTGTCAAAAAACTTTATTTGACAATCAGAAATGTATTGTGTGTACTCTTTTTGTGTTTCCAGGTATTTTTTATCCCTGTTTAACTTGTTACGGATGTAGTAATACTTATCGTAAAGAGTTTTGATAAGTTATATAATTCACGTGCGAGGACCTTTGGCAAAGATGCCTTAGTGTAAATGGACTCTATATCATCAGCAACGATATTAGCTACTGCAGAGAAGCTGACATCCTGTTTTGGACTGACCAAAGCCAGGGCTAAATAATGTCTAACATGCTGGCAGTGTAGCAAAACATCAGCTTGTGAAGGAAGAATCTGTTTGTTCAGACTTTTAGGCGGTCCGAATAACGGACAATGAAATTTTTGACCGAGCGTCCTCTACGTCATTGTCAATCAAAATCCTTCTCTAATCAACACTAAAATTCACATTAAAACACTATCATTCGACACGTCTCGACTTGTCTGCTTGGCACGTTGCGCGCAGCGGTAAGGTGAATTCCTAGAACCGGCTGCCGCCCACCTAGCTTGGCCATTGGTCGACCTCCGCTGAGACTCACCTCCCCCCTCCCATCCCATCATATTGCGGCTGGTGTATATTTACGTAATACTGTTGTAAATATAATATATTTCAACGCTTTTAACGCCTTAGCCGATCGCACCAGGACACTCCACACGAGGAAAATAATGACCATAAAATGGCTCCTTTTTTCGATATTTGCCCCTCCCTCACCTTTACAGGAGAGTGGGATGAGAAGGGGAATGTTTTTTTTTAGTCAAAGGATATTTAGAAGAGGTCACAAGCCGATTTTGAACGAAATTCGATTGCTATAACTTACTAAGAAAAAATCCCAAAACGTGTTCAATTTTTGACGATTTTCGAAACTTTGAACGCGATGTGCGACCGGAAGATATGGTCCGATTTAGAAGAAAAAAAATTTATTGCGATCTGGGCGACGAGTAGCAACTTTTCCGCGCTACTACGATTCGATTCGGAAACTTTCGTGTAATTCGGCCCACCCTATTGAGCATCGAAGAAACATTTGACGCGCGAAAATGTCCAAAACAAAACGCACATGCAAAAAGGTCAAATAGATTTTCAACGCGCCAAATTGATCTTTAACAATTTTACAAATAAATTCACGGGCTGGTCCGTCGCGTCGTCGCACAACTTTCGATCGTCACAATTTTCGTATTATTACTTTGAGTTCTCTCTTATTTGATGTTAATAATTTTCAAACAAATTCAATAAATTCTTTCTTCATGAATTCTAACAGTCATTTTTGATAGTTGTAATTATAAATCGTTGCAATTTCAAAAATTCAACCGTCAAGAAAAAACTTACCGCTCAAAGCAAAGAAAAATTCAAGCCCAGATTACCAATAAAGACTATTGTTTGACTTTCATCGTATCATCATTTGTCCATTTCTGTAGAAAAAATACTTTTTTTACATTCTCATTTAATGAGAAGGTATTGGTTTTATGTACAATTTTACACAGTCGGTTCTCATTAAATATCTCCGTTTTGAGACCCCCTGAGTCAGAAAAAATTATTTTTATGAAGGTATCTATCTGAATGTAGTCTCCAGTCTGTCTGTAGTCTGTAGGCACGATAAATTTCGAAAGACTGATCAGATTGGATTAAGCTTCGGCACACGTTTTTAAGGCGTAAAAAGAAAGAACTAATTCGTTAACTAGCCATTTTTGACCAATGTTTCTGGCTTTATCCGTCGAAAATATTTTTTTCTTGAATTCCATTTCCCACCAAAACTATACGAGATATTCAAAAAATTCCATTGTTCATATCAAAAAGATGAAAAATTTTGTTCGATCAATTTTTTGATAAGTTACATATTTTTCGTTTTAATCGTGAAAAATGCTATAAAAAATGAAAAAATTCCATTTTTCGGCAAAACTATACAAGATACGAAAAAATGTTCAGCAGCTAAATTATTCGCATTAAAAATGTAACGGTGTGTTTCGCTTGGAGAGCTTAGCCCCTCTCTTATCCCCTCTCTTAGCCCCTCTAAATCTAGGTGTGAGGGTAACGGTGAACGTGACGAAGGTGTGTGTGTGAGTATATGCGTGTGTTTATACCATTGACAGTTTAAAGTGTATGTGTGGTGTGTCCGCGTCTACATGTTCTTGGGTGTGCGTGTCAAGTGTGAGTCTTAACCTAAGAAAAGAGAATCAAGATTGGTAGCGGTGCGTGAGTAAGCGTGCGAGAGAGATATAGAGTGGACGTACAGCGTGCTCAAACTTGTTCAGGCCGGTCCCTGTAAGCATGTTAGAAGCGGTAAGCGGTCGAGTTTATGGGCTAAGCGCGTCATCGGCGAGCGAGGCGAGCATCGTCTTCCTGACCTCGTCTTCCTCGGAAATTGGTAGCGGGACGGTGCGTAGAGAGGGAGAGAGGGGAAAGAGGCGCTCTTGTGGCAGCGGGATGTGCGTGGTCACCAGGTGGTTGGTTCAGTTGGTCAGGTCGGTCAGGTCAGTCAGGTCGGTCAGGTTGTCGTGAGGCGGTAGGGGGAGACCCCAGGTTGTCCCAGGGTAGGCTGAGTGTGAGTCAGCGTACCCCTTCGCCCAATGGACGACCATAGTTGCTCCAGGTAGTCGTACATCGGGTGGGCCCTCTAAGCTGGCACAGGAACTCAAGTTAGTCCAGGTTAGGCTGGGTCTTAGTCAGCGAACCCCTTCGCCCGACGCACGGCCATAGTTGAGCCAGGTGGTCGTATGTCGGGTGGACTTCACTGAGTGTTCCTGGCGGGATTCCGACTTTTCGGTTTTGGATCGGGTTCTGATTTTTTTTCGGGTATAGCAGGGAAATCCAAAAGTTTCGAGTACCCGAAAAAATCTGGTCGCCGGAAAATTATCGAGTCATTTGAAGTTATCGGTTCCCATTTCTCATGAATGTTTCAATCTTTAAATTGAATAAAACACAATTTTTTCAATTTTTGATATTTTTAAAGAGAAATATGATTGATCTTGAGAAGTTTAGGCATTTTTAGTCATCCCAGTGACTCTATTTCACAAGGATTTGAGCTTTTTCGAGAGACCCAACGTTTTCTAGTATTCCAGATTTGGGTATTGATTTCTGGTATCCGTAGTGTTCCAGATATTTTAAGTGCTCGTAGAAATTCTCACGAGCATGAGAATATGCTCGAACATTATGTGCTTTGAGAATTTCTTGAGCATTTATGAGCATTTTGATTTAGGATTGAAAAAATCGAATTTCCTATCTTTATAATAATAATTACATTGTTTAAGATTCGCGGGGAAATACATCGCTTGAAATTGGAAAGGGTGCTACATTTAAATGATAAATGAAGTAATAGCGAAAGAAAACATATTATTCTCATCAAACAGTGCCTTATTCAGGGTAGCTACAGTATCCCAATTCCTAAATTCTTCTAGGTATAAAACCAACTATACACTTAGAAGATTAATAATATTAATGAAGAATAAATTTTGCTTCTCAACATATTACAACACATTTTAGCTGTGGTTTCAAGTCAAAAAGATGAATTCCCAACCAAAGAAATGGATTTTTAACTGAAATGATGAACCTTCAACCAAAAATATGAATTTTTAACCAAATAGTTATTTGAATTTTTAACTCAAAAGATTAATTTTCTACCAAAAAAGACTCATTTTCAACAAAATACATGAATTTCCATCTTAAAAAAATGAATTTTCAACCAAAGTTAAGGCAATCAATTTTCAAAAAAAAAAATGAATCTTCAATATAATAATCCATTCAGAAAAGGAAATTTAAAAAAACGAGTTTTTAGCCAAATTAATTTATTTTCAACCAAAAATATAAATTTTTAAGCGAAATAGAATAGTTATATCTTCAGTGAAAAAAATTAATTTTCAACTAAAAAGAAGCGAATTTTCAACTGAAGAAATTAATTAGAATAATTAATATTTAATAATTAATAATTAATAAATAATAAATAATAAATAATAAATAATAAATAAATAATTAAATAATTAATTAAAAAAATAAAGAATCGATCGATCTATATCTAGATGAAATGCAAGAGGAAAATATGTTTAAGGAAATAATCATCTGCAGAGTTTTTAAGTTTTATTGAATTTGAATTTTTCTTCCCATTTTGGGGGTGTCTAGAGTCTTCTCAATTTTTTCTAGGCATGAGGATACTATTGTGCATTACACAATTATATTTCATTTACCACTGTCATTTTTCGAGCCCATGAGAAAGCATACAAAACAGTTTTGGCACTTGAGAGCTATTTCGCGAACAAAATGAACATACAGAATATTCAAGAGATATGGGGGACTAGAACCATAAACACTAAAAATTTGATCCGATTTTACTTCAGTATGCTTTTATGGGCAAAAAAAAATACAAGTTAATTAGACGGGTATATCAAAACATAACTATCTCGTGCAGAGTAGTATCCTAAAATCAGGAAAAATTGAGAAGACTCTAGAGCCTGGCGCGAAACAGTAAAAGTGATCGATTTTACGATCGATGACGAGTCCGTGTGATAAAACTCTTTTTTCCACACGAAAGACGGGAAAGTTTTTGAAAATATTAGACTTTCAACCTCAATGCCAGGGCTCGACTCGGGCGGAACAACAGACCCCCAAACGGGCATGTAAAGGGGCTTCATTGGAAACCATGGAGTACCCTTAAGCCCATCTTTTTGTGGTTGCATCAACCGATCAAGGGACCAATCACTTTTGCTGTTTCGCGTCAGGCCTCGAAGTCGCATTCCCCTTCGCGGTATGTAAATAAAATAATATGTTGACCAAGTGGGGGACGAGTCGATACCCCGCTCGGCTAACAATGTCCTATTCATGAACCTGTTTTGCTCTCGGAAAATCAAACAATTCTAAGATTTACGTTCTTATTGAATTACAAACTTGAAAGACTGAGCTTTGATATAAAGCTACAAGTAATTAATCGCTATCCAGAGTCGAATTTAAAAACCCGTGAAATTTTAATCTCAAAATTGTAATTCGATTTGTTCGGAATTGGCTAAATTTTTATTATTCAGAAAGTTAGTATTCCTTACCTAGATTCGTTGCAGTCACTCAAAACAAAAAGAAAAAAAACAACTGCGATGCCACCACACGTATGAAGCACTCTAAATGACGTCTTTCTCACTGCACTAAATCTCATTACAACTGCCAAACAATGCAAAGCGAAACCTGCCAAGCACATTGTGGTAACCATTACAACGTAGTCACTAAGCTCGCGCGATTCAGATCGATTCAAATAACTGCGGGCGTCTTGATTAACTAATGATCTCAAAACTTGAATAATATAATGAAATTTTGGAATTCAAACGGCTATATTATTTAAAAGAATACTAAATTTATTTTAAATACTCGCGAACCTCGATATAACGATAGCAAATGATTATTGAAAACAATTAATTTTTTCATTCAATATGACTATTAATACTTATGTTATTTAGTTGTAATCTGTTTATTTAAAATTGACATTTTAATGTTTAAAACAATATGAACAATAATTATTTTATTAGAATTATATGTAAAGAACGTGGAGCAGTTGACCTCATGCTGACGTTTGACTTTTTGACCATTTCCTGCTCACATGAAATAAGATATCGAGTTGAAGATGTGGATTATGGGTATTACATTGAAAGCAATATAATTATAAATAAATTATACCTTAATTTCTCTTAGACTTTTGTTTTGACTAAACACTGATTTAAGGCAGGCATGTCGTTCTCAGTCCATCGTGCTGGTAACGGTCCTCTCACACTGACAGGCGTTGCTGGCAGAGAGCGAACAATTGTGCACGCACGTCGGTCTCCTGCACATTTTACCGACCATGCGATGCTTTATTGTAGACATGCGGTCCGACGCCCATCGGGCGGGTTATGGTCCAGGCACGTTTGTAATCTGAGAGCCATACGTGGTAGAGTATTTTTTAACAGATTCTCAATCTTTGAGGAAGAATCCTAAAAGCATCAACCACACCGATTTGAAGGGCAAGAGTCATGTTGGTCAGTGTATAAAATTCTTGACAAAAGAAAGTTTCACGCACGTTTCTCGTGTTTTGAGTAAAATCGGAACTTTATAAGGTTGATTACTTCCTCAAATTGGGCCAAGAATATCTAATGAGTATGATCAAGAAGCAACCACGCAATATCTAATCAAGAATTAGCATATCCAACTTTCGTTATTTACGGAAAACTCCCGATTTCGAATGAAAGGCAAGAGTAACAACTAGTCAAATTTAATATTGATATGAACGGAGGCTATATACTATGGCTGCGTGATTGCAAGACGAATTTATTATTCGGTGAATTTACTTGCAAGTTATCTTATGGAATTTTTGAGTTGATACTAAAGGACGTGCGATCATGAAAAACAATAAGTCCGAGGCAATTCTTGCCAACCTTGAAGTCAGAGGTAACCACTATTCTGATTGTAACCTTTCCTATCAAAATGAAGTTAATTCTTGAAAGAAATTCTAACTGAGTCAAGCTAAATTCCTGAGAAGGTTGAGTCGATAATCGGCCGAACATTCCGATTAGGTACGGTTAAACCATTAATAAAATATTGACGTCTATGCTAGTCTCAATGAGAACAGATAGGAGGAAGAAAGACAGAAAGGCGTTAGATAGCGCCAAGTGCTCAGTCTGGGCTTGACTGTACTTATAGAAATAGCAGGTGGCAGGGTACCTCAAGTGCAAACCAATATGTCTGACAGTGAGCTGCATGATGCATTGTCTACATCAGCATTTCTTGAACCTAGACGTCATCTTTCTGGCTGCATAGAACATACAGGACCCTAATCCATACATTTAGCCAGGATCCTCTTGAATTTGAGGTCTCGTTGTTTCCCGAGTGATAGGCTGACTCGCCCGAGTTTGACCCTTTGTGCTTTGAGTTTGCGACCGGTCATCCAAGTCGCTATCACATATTCTGCATTAGCCACATGGCTCCTTAGTGATTCCGGAAAATAAGAAAACATAATAACGATCGTGATCAGTGACCTCAAAATCAGGTAACGTTATTGATATAAATTTATGAACTGATTCTATTTGAATTTTTTGATTGTGCGAGAGGAAAACAGGTTTATGAATAGGACATTGTCAATCGAGCAGGGTATTGACTCGTCCCCCACTTGGTCAACATATTATTTTATTTACATACCGCGAAGGGGAATGCGACTTCGGGGCCTGACGCGAAACAGCAAAAGTGATTGGTCCCACGATCGATTGATGCAACCACAAAAAGATGGGCTTAAAGGTACTCCATGGTTTGCAATGAAGCCCCTTTACATGCTCGTTGGGGGGTCTGTTGTTCCGCCCGAGTCGAGCCCTGGCATTGAGGTTGAAAGTCTAATATTTTCAAAAAATTTCCCTTCTTTAGTGTGGAAAAGAAAGTTTCATCACACGGACTCGTCATCGATCGTGAAATCGATCACTTTTACTGTTTCGTGCCAGGGTTTCAAAATCGCACTTTCCGCGCCGGTATCAAAGAAAATTGTTATTTGGAGAGCTCCAAAAATTGCTTGAATTCAATTTTTTTACATTTGAGGGGTGTCTAGAGTCTTCTCAATTTTTCCTGATTTAAGGATACTACTCTGCCAGAGATACTTATGTTTTGATATACCCGTGTAATTAACTTTTATTTCTTTCGCCCATAAAAGCATACTGAAGTAAAATTGGATCAAATTTTTAGTGTTTATGGTTCTAGTCCTCCACATCTCTTGCATATTCTGTGTGTTCATTTTGATCGCGAAATAGCTCTCAAGTGCCAAAATTGTTTTGTGTGCTATCGTGGGCTCAAAAAATGACAGTGGTGTTCATGTAAATAATAATTTGTAGAATATGTTTTCCTCTTTGTTTTATAGACCTCACAGTTATTATACATCTATCGGATGTCCCACCACCTATATAACCCCTTTACTATGTGATAGTGTACAAAGAAATAAAAAAAAGTCCTCCAGCAAAAAGTTGTCCAAAGCTTAAATTGGGCACAAAAAAGCTTCAAAGTTGGGCCTAATCAACCCATAAGGAGCGAGCTTTAGCGGCCACTTGTATGCACACACTATCTTAACGCCTCAGACACGTATAAGTGGTCGCTGAAGCTCGAGGCTTGCAACTCATTGGCTGATTAGGCTCAACATTGAAGCTTTTTTGTACCCAAACTAAGCTTTGCACAAATGTTTGTTCGAGGACTTTTTTCTGCACTCTCACATAGTAAAAATTGTTGGTATATATGGCGGGACACCGTGTATATCCAAGCCTATAATTAATAGCACTTCAGGCTTGCGTATTGCTGGCACGTGGCCAGCATTTAAGGTGCCGGACGGTCAGGCGGGCGTAATCGCCAGTAATGGCGGGACACGTTCAGCTACTCAGGTGCTGGCACAGTGGTCCTGTCAATCGGACCGCGGTCCGGAACATACGCCAGCGACAGGTGGGTATTCTGTAATCTGGGATTTTTTTCTAAACGGAGTGTAAAGGTCAAGAAACCGCTTTTTTGACACTTTTTGGAAACGTATTAAAAATCAATGCGACTTTCTAGACTCTTCCACGTGGGATGTAATTAAACCTTGAATCTTTCTTTTTGAAGCTATCATGCTGAAAACTGAAGAAAATCAGCATAAAACCACAGGGGACCGTTTTTCAGTCGCTTGCCGTAGATCATGCATTTCGCTTTTAGTAGAAGGCACGGGATATGATGAGCGAATAGAAAACGGACACCAATGGCTTCACCCTGATCTACTATAGGTTTCGGCACAACGATTTGAAAATAAGAGGGTTGAGCTTGCACTTGAGCCTATATGTTAATAATCTTGCAGAGTATTTTAAAGGAAAGAAAAAAGTCGAAAAATGATGGCAATTGTATACCAACTTCCTACTATCTGATTCAAAAATCCTGGCCCCTCTACAAATCATTGAATAACTCAATCAAAAAAATCGCTTGAAAAAAAGAAGAACATCTTGTCAATCCTCATTTTATCACGGATAAGTACCATATCATTTCATCGCGATGCGTCTATAACTTTTCATGCAAATTTGCAGTGAAGGTAAAAAAACATGGTTAAAAGCACCTTTTGTAACTTGGCCATCTTTCGACAGCTGTATTTCGTCGAAAACTGCATGAATTCTTTTGCAAAAAATCGAGTACTTACCTTGAAGTTTTATTTATGAGTACGTTTTCGAAAAATTCGAAAATATTCATAACTTTGGTGTCGGCAGTGAATAAAAGCAAAGGATGCTAACTCATATTCTAATCAAGCTGGAAGGCTCTACTGAGGCCTACAATTTTTCAAAAAAATCAACAAATTGAATGGTGTGTTTTTAAAATTCGTTAATTACATCAATAACACGCTATTACATATTAATTTTTTCTGTTTTTTTACGGTATTCGACCACAATTGTAATCGATAAGTTGAAGGGGTTGCCGTCAACTATTGTCAAAGTCGGTTGACCCACGCGGCACATTCTACCAGTTGTACGAAAGTTGAAGAAAAAAAAGGTCACTTTATGAGGCAAAGGATCAAGCAGGTAATCGATACCCTGGAATCTGCGATAGTATCATCGACTTCTTTTGTGCCTCCAGTCCCAAAAAAAGCCAAAAAAAATAATATGCAATAGCGTGTTATTGATATAATTAACTGTATTTAAAAACCCACCATTGCATTTGTTGATTTTTTTCTTAAATTTCTAGCCTTAGTAGAGCCTCTCAGCTTGATTAGAAGCTGAGTTAGCATCCTTCGCTTTCATTTACTATCGACACCAAAGTTATAAATATTTTTGATTTTTTCGAAAACCTACTCATGGATAAAACTTCAAGCTAACTACTCGATTTTTTGCCAAACAATTCATGCATTTCTCCTCGAAATAGAAGGGTCAAAAGTTGACTAAGTTATAAAAGATGCTTTTAACCACGTTTTTTTACCTTCACTGCAAATTTGCATGAAAAGTTATGGACGCATCGCGATGAAATGATATTGTACTTATTCGTAATAAAATGAGGATTGACAAGATGTTTTTCCTTCTTTTAAGCGATTTTTTCTTCATTGAGTTATTCAATGATTTATCGAGGGGCCAAAATTTTTGAAACAGATAGTAGATTGAAGCAGTCCCCCAATATTCACAATAACGGCAGATTTCTGGGTCACCTTATGAGTGAGCCAAATTAAACTTCATAAAACGGAAATTGCTACTTTGTTTTTCTATATTTTGACCGTAAGCGTGTTCTTAAACTATTGGAAGACGAATCGTATGAGCGAAAAACGTCTAAAACTTCTTATAGTCTTACAGTCAGTCGGAGAAAAATCTTAGCAGGAAATAGAACCACTCTTTAACCCATTAGCGCCTTGCGATGCCATATGGCATCAATTTGACGTTGTGTCAAATTTGCGCGTCAATTGTCGCCTGTATATCGCAACCGCATGAACTAATCTAAAGCTTGTTAAGCAAGCTCAGAGGGATTCCCACGCCAGTTTTCGACACTGCGTGACATTTTTTCTACTGGCACGATCGCTGTTGCAATTCTGAAACCCTAAATTAATTCAAGCGCTAATGGGTTAATGCACAGCAAACATACCTGCTTCCGTTGGAAATATCGTGAAATTGAAATATAATTTCAGGGAATTCGAACTTAACTATCAAGAAGTTAAAACAATGAAACTTCAACAAAATTATACTTCAAAGTATGTTGATAAGATAAATCTCCTCCAGATACGGATGAGATACGTCTAAAATGAGTTTACACTTCTCTTACCTTCAAGATTTTCTTTAGCGATTTTACTAGTTGGATGCATGGCGAGTGTATGAGCTGCTGTTACAACTTGCGGTCCATATATTCTCAAATTTATTTCCGTAAATTTTGCTGACACTTGTAAAGATTCGGATAGAGCGATGTGTCTCAAAAGTTTACACACCTAATGACAAGTTAATGATAACTTTAGAATTTACACATCATGCTTACTGCTATTGATTCTCATAATCACTATAAGCATAACAAATTTTATCTAATAACTATGACCTAAAATATTTTGCTAATATCGTTAGTATCATTATTATATCCGCAGTTTGTTTCTAGTTATTTATAGATTTTCGTAGGACTGTTTAAATCCTCTCCTTCCATACCTGTGCGTCTATTTGAAAAGGGTCAGGATTGTCGGTATGGACTGACGTACATGTGCATATATTCGAATAAATTTTTAAGATTTTAAGTTCAATGCAAACAGTGTAAAGAACGAGTGTATTGAACAAGAAAATTGTGTTGCCTGTTAAAATTTAATTTTGAACTCGTTTGCACGAGTCTATAGGAGGGAAAGGAGGAAAGGAATGTTACTACTGTCCAGTTCGCGCGCTGTGACAGTGATTAATAAAAAAATTTTGAATTGTGGACCTTCACAGGGTCCACCGTAACAACAGCAGCGGAAATAAAATCGACAAAAAGTTTCATGATTAGTATAAGAGAAAAAAAACATTATTATAAAACTAAGAAAGATTTATAATGAAAGACTTATTATTTACATCGCAACGTGCATTCATCTAGTGAGTACATGTTTTTGAGTGATGATAACACCGGCACACAAAAAATAAAAAGTGGGCGATACTTTTTACTACACCTATATATTCCTATGTATTTTGACGCGCTGAATCCAAATTCGGTGTTCTTTTTACCCGTACACCCCCAAAATTTTGAGTTAATCGCGGAAAACCGTGAAAACCCGTGAAGGTCCACATCCCTAGATCTAGAATTTGAAGACTGCATGGCACTAGAGTGTGGTGTTCCAAACGGTGTCTCTAGGATACCAGGTCTCCACCTAGAGTATGCAGACCTCACCCCCGCATGCGGGGCTCTGCGGGGGTGGGCTTACATTTCCGTAGCTACTCGTCGGAACAGCATGGAGATGAATCAACAAAAATTTAACCGGAGCGTGTGCGAGGAGTTGGAAGGTCCGATGGATGTGACGGAGGAGCCTGACGTTAGTCAAAAGACTGAGGCGAAACAAGATACCATATTGGCGAAAAAAGCCTTTAGAGACGCTGGAGAACTCGTCGAAAAATTGACAGACGCATTAGAAAGGATGCAGGATTTCTCTGACACGAAGAGGAATATGTTCATGCCAATCAGGCATGGACTGGAGGAAGCACAGGAACTGGCGAGTAAGCTGAGAATGGCCGCAATAACAGCCGATTGTCGGTTTTGTTCGCGCTAACAGAAGTTGGGTGGGCCGCCAGCAAAAAGGCGAGGATAGAGGAAAGGAGGAAGGCAACGCAGAAGGAGAAGATTAGCCAATCTGGGACCCAGACAGAAGAAGCCGTGGAAAATCCCGCTCCCAAGCTAGGGAAGTGCGAACGGGAGTCCACCCTGAGTCCCATAGAGGCAAATTCTTCCTCAAAGCCTATGAAGAAGAGACTGAGTGCACGCACTGCTGTGACTACGGTGACCTTGACGCCTAAAAGAGGAGAAGAGAAGGAGAAGCCTGCCACTGACGGAAAGCAGGCCAAGCCAACAAGGCGAGCTCGCCCTGAGGCGGTCCTCATAAGACTGGCCGAAGGCTCGAGCTACGCGGAGGTCCTCAGGGACCTCAAGCGAAATGTGAAGCCGAACACCCTTGGAGTAAAAATCAAGGATGTTAGGCAAACCTGAAACGGAGAGGTCCTTGTGGACGTAGGGCCAAAGGCGAATGGCAGAGCCAAATTGTCGGTAGCCATCACAGAACCGGTCGGTGCTGGGGGTAGCGTACGCGAGCTCGTGCCTCGCATCGAGTCCGAGGTCCTGGACCTGGACACTACCACCGATGCGGCAGAAGTGGAAGCCGTCGTTCGTAAACACTTCAATGAAGCAGCAAGCGGCAAAATAAATGTCTGTGTGACGAAGAAGGCCTTCAGAGGTAATCTAAAGGCCTTGGTCGAGATGTGGGAGGAGCTCGCCGCAAGGCTTCTCCGCACAGGACACCTCAAGGTAGGATGAGTGTCCTGTCGCGTTCGGAAGAAGACGGAGGCCTTGAGGTGTTACCGCTGAATGCATGTTGGAGGTGCGGCAAGGAGGGTCATAGGGCTGCGGGGTGCGAAAGCACCCCTTAGTGCTACCTCTGCGCTGCAGAAGACAACAAGCCCCATACAGATCATGTGCCTGGGACGAGGAGGTGCAGGGCACTACGAGAGGCGACCTTGTTGAGCCAAAGTTGAAAGCCGATGTACAACTTATTGGCCTTACCCTCATGTCCTTGAAGTAATGCGAAAGCGGTTCCCAGGACATGGGTTGGCAGAAAGAGGAGGTGAGTTTAGTGGAGCCCT
Organism: Andricus quercusramuli; assembly: GCA_932178445.1. Lineage (NCBI taxonomy): Eukaryota > Metazoa > Arthropoda > Insecta > Hymenoptera > Cynipidae > Andricus > Andricus quercusramuli. Next base: position 149,090 of record CAKNXH010062116.1, read on the forward strand.
GGGTCAACGACTATCGTGCCGTCGTGGCCGTCATGGCCACCGTCACCTCGTGGAAGAGCCCTGGTCGCAAATACAAGCAAACAAATATATATATTCATATGACAACGTTTCTTTAGTAGTAAAACCAGACAAAATGATACACTTTGTGTACGCAGTAGCTTCTCGATCCATGGATGTGGACCTTCACGGTTCCTCATGGTTTTTCGCCATTTACTCAAAATTTGGAGGTGTACGAGCAAAAAAGACAACGGACTTGGATTTAGCGCGTCAAAATATACTGTAATCATGTGTGAAACACTCATAAGAATACTTTCTAAGATTTACCAACGTCTATAAATGCGATTTTCAGCGATTTTCACGGTTTTTCGCGATTTACTCAAAATTTTGGGGGTGTATGGACAAAACGGACACCGAATTCGGATTCAGCGCGTCAAAACACATAGGAATATATAGGTGTAGTAAAAAGTACCGCCCACTTTTTTTTGTGTGCCGGTGTAATTATTGATCAGTGAGCGTACTATTTAAAACATTTTGAAATGAATTCAAAATTTCAAAAGAAAATGCCAAATTTGATGAAATTTACTTTTGAATTGCAGGTGGAGTCCAAAACATCCGACTTTTAAATAAACTATTGAAAAGTGGAAAAGACTTTTATTTGGGTCAAAAAAATAACATTCAATCTCTGTTTAGAGTTTTAAAAACAAGAAATCGCAAACTCAAGAAGTTACGAAGAAGAGGAGCAGGAATTAATGAAGCTGTGGAGAAAAAACTCAGGTGGAATGATTTGTAACCTCCTTTCAAGAGACAAATCAGAACAGGTTTAATAATAAATTCAACTCATAAGATTGATATATCTTCTTGGATAATGCAAAAAAAAAGATTATTTCACGTATAAAAAATACTATGACAATCACGGGGGGTTGAAAAGTCAATGTTATTTTAGCTGCTAAATTCAGTTCATTGGAAACAGGTAGGAAAATAACAGAAATCAATCTTCTTAACATTAAAAACAGAACCTATTTTTGAGACTAAATTAAGAGCGAAAATATTATTTCAGAGTTGAAGATTTTCAACAAAAAAGTTTAATTTTAAATTAAAAGTAATTATTTCAAATGTCAATTTTAATGAATATGCACTGTTTTCGGATGTTGGCTGGTCAAATTACATATGATTACTCAAATTGATGAGGTGAGAGGTAAAAGAGCAGCTGGAAATGTTCAGAATACTGATGCTTTTTATTCTCCATGGTCGATAATTGTAGCTCGATATCCTGCTAAAATTTATCTAGAACAAACTAGTTCGTATCCAGATTTTTGATTAGAATTCAAGTACGATTATATCCAGTTTCTCACTAGTTTGCATAATATCCTGCATTTTGGAAAAATAGATAATTTGAGAAGAAATGTTTATTGCATAGAGTCTAATGAAAACAGTACAAAAGAAGAATTTGTTTCGCTCTATTTGAGTCAACTTAAATCAGACAAGCCTACGATTCATCTTCTTAGGGTTGATAAGTTAGAACTGGATTTAGAAAACTTAGGATTAAATTGAACATAGTGAACTTATTATTAATGAATGCAAGACAGTTCACATTTTTGTCTGAAAGATGATTATCTCATTTAAAATTTAAAAAATCTTTTAGTAATCATAGAGTTGAAATTTAAAAATCACAGATTCAAAGAAAAACCACCGGCGACGCTTTACACCAGCATATAATGTTAATTACAAAAATATTCAGATGCACAAACCACCAATTACTAAAAACTTGTCCCGACAAGTATAGTATTTTTGAACATTGCAATTTTGACTATTCACTGTCTGAACTTCAAGTTTATATAGAAGATAACTGTATAAATTGGTTTCTGAAAATGTCATATTCTAGAGACTAAGGTTTAATTATTATCAATATATTGTCTATTAATAAATGAAACTCCAAGATATTTTTCTATCAATTATAATGTATTCGTTACAAAGTGCGGTAAATTGTATGGTATACGAGAAATACTATTTGGTTGCGAATAAGTAATACGTAGTTAGGATCATTTCGAATGGGAAAATTTTTGATTGCCTGAAACTGCAGATGACCCTGTTCTGAGCGACAGGAATCCTGCTAGTTACTTAATTCTGACCGCAATTATTAGAATTGGTATGAACGATACGGAGTGTCTGACTCATCAAAAGTGAACCTAGATCATCTACGTGCGATCAGATTCTACCCGTAATAGATGATTCACCCTTGTCGATATATATATAATTAAAAGAAAAGAGCTGAACAACCACCGCAGGGTCCCACTTAGAGCAACCGCCATCTAAAAAATGTCAATAGCCCCCAGTAGAATCGCGGTAAATCACACCTATGGCCACGTCTCACAACCGTGAGATGGGAGGTAGCAGGTCATGACGAAATCACCACGACAGGCCAGCGAAACCCTCGTGTGTCTTGGGGACACGAAGCGATCCAAGGATGACAGCTTTCTGCATCCATCTCGCAAGTACCTTGGCATATTTTTGGCCCGCGGGTATGGCTTTAAGGTTACGAACCAGTGATAGTTTCGCACCTCCGAAATCACCAATCCCAAGGACAATTACTGGCACCAAATACTTTGGGTACAGTCGTTGCAGCTCTCTCTCAAGGTCTTGATACCTCTCCTACTTTTCTTTCTCCTTTGCAGTGATGTTGTATTCGGACGGAGCCGAGAATTCGATCACGAATATAGTTCGTTCCTTGAAGTCTTGGAGAACAATGTCAGGTCTCGAGTTAGCAACGGCGACTGCTCCCCGAAAATCGCAGTTCAAGAAAATTTGGTACTTCTCATTTCGGACAATTGACTCTATATCCCTTGGAGGGTTCGGCACGGCAGGGTCGCGACCAACACCGTAAGAGCAACAAAGATGGTAATAAAGTACTCTTAAGGCTGCATTATGTCTACAGATGTACGTCGTTCCTGCGTGGGTCGGACACCCAGATAGTATGTGTTCTAGGTACTCAACGTGAGCATGACACGCTCTGCACCTATCACTGGGAACTTCTTGACCTAAAATTCGGGCACGGTATGCTAAGGTGGATATGACACCGTCCTGGCACGCAAAAATAAAACCCTCTGTACCTGAATTGAGCCCTGATGATTTGAGGAAAGCAAAAGTTTGCTCCTTCGACAAGGTCTGTTTTTCTATAGTTCTGTAAAAGTTTCCGTACATATGCTTGTCGAGTAGCTCTTGGAGAAATTTTCCAAACTCTGATTTCTTTACTTCGGCTTTTAGACGTGAAGCATCTAGATGGAGTATTGCACTTTCCTCACATCTGATGTTAAAATTCAGGCCAAGGGTCTCGGCCGCTTGCTCCGCGGCTTTGTAAAGGAACGCTCCTTCGCCGATTATCTCGTGATTCCTGACCACCTTTAGGAGCGGATCTTAGGAATATCACTTTTGACCCTATATCAGTTACTGCGCTCGGTTTCAAAACATTGTCCCCCATCATGTGTTTATTATTCTCCTTTCCTTAGGTCCTTGTCTTCGAAATTTAATTGGTTTTTGATTTTAATTCTTATTTGCTCATATTATAGCTATCATACAATTTTATTCCGACATCACTATCGAGTATTTATTTTTGGGTTGATTGAATGAATGAAATTCAGTCAGAAAGTTTCAAATTTTATTTAAATCGGTTGAATGGACAAATTTATTCTAAACGTTTCGATTTTGTTCTACTTTCGAGATTCTTGAGAGGGTATCAATTTCATTTGAATCGTTTTGATAAATAAACTTAATCTCAGAGATTCGAATGTTGTTTTATTTTCGAAGTTTTTCGGAAAATTTCAATCTCGAGTATATCGATTGAGTGAATGAATTTACATTGAAAATTTTGATTATTGTTTCATTCTCGATTTTGAAGGGTTCAATCTGGTTTAACTAAGTTATTTTGAACTAAATGTTTCGATTTTTTTTATTTTTGATTTTATCGATTAGGCTATTTGATATAAAATTAAATTTTGATTTTAATCTTCAATTGAAGTAGTTAAATGGGTAAATTTCATTTAAGTTAAAGTTTCTGATTATTATTTAGCTTTGATCTTTATTGATGTTCATCTCTGACCTTAAAATGAATTAAAATTTTCAATTTCCCTTCGGCTCGATTAGATTGGATTACATAGGTCAGTTTAATCATAAGCTGATAGAAGGGGAAATTTTGATTGTTATTTTCGATTTCTATCAATCATTGTAAAAATAGCTGCTGAATTTTGAATTTTACTGGTTGATTAGATAAGAAAATTTTATTCAAAAGAGTAATTTCGGTTATTACTCTAATTTCAATCTCTATTTGAAAATGAATTAGGAATGCGAGTTTAGTTTAATTGGTTAAATGAATAAGTTTAATTTAGGTTGAAAACTTAATCATTATCTTTCGAGCCAGTGTTTATTACTCATTCTACTTCGAAATATAGCCGTCATAATATTATTACCTTCAATATCAAAATATTATTCCCTATCCCGTACCAGTTTCAGATTTAATTGCGTCCTGTTAATTTCAGGACAATATAAATTACTCAACCTTTTCGTATCATTATACCCAAATATCTGGTTATAATAATTTTCAATAGTTTATTTTGTACTTGGATTGTTTCTAATTTTAAATTATCTCAACTTAATTTTATTCCAATTCGGTTGATTCAATTATTTTACTTTAGACCGATTAGTCAACTTAACTATGAATTTAATGATCTAGTTTAACTCCTGGATTACTTATTAATTGATCATTATTAGCTGACGGCTCATTGAGTTAATTTTGGATTTGACTGTTTGGTTTAATTTTTAATTTGATGATCTGGTTTAATTATGGACCTAATTATCAAGTAATGATTTTAGTTGATTAATCGTTAACCCACTATGGATCCGATTACTGAGATGATTTTTTTATTTTTGGTTGTTTAATCGATTCCCTGATTTAGTTAGGAATCAATTATCATCGATTAAGTGACTACGAATTTGATTTTCACTTGAATAATCCATTAAATCTAGATTCGGTTAGTCAATTCAACTTGAATTGTTTTATTGATTAATTTAATTTAATTTGATTTATTTAATTGAATATTTTGATAATATTTCGAATTGAATAGTTAGTGAATTGTTTAATTGATTAATTTGATTTGATTTGATTTGATTTGTTTAATTGAATATTTTAATAATATTTTGAATTGAATAGTTAGTGAATTGTTTAATGGATAAATTTAATTTAATTTATTTAATTGAATATTTTATTGATATTTTGAATTAAATAGTTAGTGAATTGTTTAATTGATTAATTTATTAGGTGTACAAATAAGTTTTACCCGTTTGAAGCAACTTTTATTCTATTCATAAAAATCTGAGAAAATGCAAGTAATAATTAATATAGTGGTCACTGGCTTCTACTGCTGTTCCCAAACACTCAGGCAATTGATGGGTTCTATGGCGAAAGAGGGCTTGATTTTTTGACGCTATAAAGTCATCCACCATTTTTCGCACTTCAGCTTCAATTTTAATTTGCTGCTCAGCTAAGCTGTTTTGTAATGAACGAAAAAGGTGGTAATTAAACGGGACAATGTCTGGGAAGTAAGCCGGATTTGGCAGAATTTCCTGTTGCAATTCTTCTATCGTTCAACGGACAACGGAACTTCTATGTTGCCTAGCGTTGGCGTGCTATACTGGTCTTCGTCCATGCCCAGAGTATCATCTCTTTTTTGGATTTTTTTTGCCAAATAGTTCAATTGAGAAAAGTAACACTGTCGAACGATACTCTTGTCAATTGAACCGTTTTAGGGAAAAAATCCAAGAAAAGACATCATATTATGAGCATGGGCGAAGACCAGTACAGCACGACAACGCTAGGCCGCATAGAAGTTCCGTGTTCCGCCATACCATAGAAGAATTAAAATGAGAAATTCCCCACTAAAATGTTCCCCTTTCCCTATATTTTGCGACGTTCAAATGTGTGCCCTGAATTGCCAATCTCGCATGTAATTCTCCAAGGTAATATTGAATTAATTCAAATTATTTTCCCCTTTCCCCTTTATTTTAATAGTGGAATGTATATTTATTTAGAATATTTGATTTATGGTTATTATTTATGTATAAATTATCGATCTCATTTCCTGAATTCAATGCCAAATCCTGAAAAATTAGTGACGTCAGTTGCATCACCTTTTTCTTGTCCCCTTTACTTAAGCATCGAAGTATATGCTTCTATTTGTATCCTAATTTTTTTTGTTATATTATTCCGTTGACAACGTTGTTACTTGTTTTATTTGAGACGGATTGTTAATTCCATATTGTTGTCATCTTTGTCTCACGTAGTCAAATTTATATTTGCGCAAAGTATTTGATTAATTTGTTCCGGTAATCCTTTGAGTGCTATTTTGAGACAATTATATATTTTCATTGATAAAACTTAGATCCTACATGTTTTAAAGAAAAGTATAAGTAGTTGTATTCAATGATGTTCAACCCATCCCCTCTATCGTAATCCAACGACAGTTGGAGGCTGAGCTAGGCGGTAAAGCCAGCAATCCGAAATGTTTAAGTTTAGGAAATTTTTAGCAGTGTCCCAAGAAAGGACTGGCGCCCGCTTTTGTGATTTGATTTTGGTGGATCTTTTTTCTTGAGTCTTAGGTTTACTTTTGGTTTTGGTGGTGTTTAAAGCTTTACTTCTCTTTTATTTTAAGTTTCGGATTGTTTTGTGAGTGCCCGGGTGGGACAATGCCATTTTTCTTTGAAAAAAAAGGTGCACGTCACAACGTGCTGGGGTTTTTTGGACGTTGTATTCAGATTCAGCGACCCCAAAAACATATAGTAAGCATGGCCTGACCTCCAGACCCGAAAAAAAATTGTTATGAGGTTTTTGAGGTTATGTCAGAGCCCTGACGTGCTGGTGTTCTATGGACCTCGCATTCGGATTCAGCAACTCCAAAAACATATAGTAAACATGGTCTGGCCTCCAGACCCGGAAAAAGATTTTTTTTGTATGCCTTTGTTATTTGACAAATTTACATTTGAGATGCTATTGTATGGAAGACAGCCTATTATTCTTCGTAACATTTCCTACAAATTCAAAACTCAAGTATTTTGTATGACAGTTTGCAACGTATGTAATTGAGGCTTCCATAACTTTCAAAACAAGAAATTTTTAAAGATTTTTATTTCTTTTAACACTTCTACTTGTCCACTAAATTTCTTGAAAAATGAAGTAATACTAATTCTTATCCGTAGGGGAAAGATAGACTAATGCTTATTCGTAATGGGAAGATAGTCGCTACATTAACGGTAATTAACTACATTAGCTACATTAACGCCTAATATCCATAGAACCCATCGATATATGCAGGGTGTCCAATCAGGAGCACCGTATGAATATATATATATGCGTGCGTAAGCTAGAGCCGAAAGTAGTGAACTGACTACTGTTCTCCCATTGCTAACCCCACCCTGGTGCTCGCTTCAATAACACTGCGTTAGACTCCCGCCCAGATACGCACGTCTGTTTGTACCGCACTCCTGATTGGTCCAGCCTGCATATTTTATAACTCAAAAACTACAACTTCAACTAATTTTTGAAGAAAAAATGTTCGATTTATTGTTTTTATTTCCATACAGCTATATGAGTTTGGACACTTGAGTCTGGGGCTTCCGGTGAAATCCTGCGGTTGTCCTTATGAAAAACTTTTAACCATATTTATATATATATATATATATATATATATAGAAAAACTTACTTCAAGTATGTGCTCAATATATTCATGAAATCTGTCGCTGTTTTCTTGTAGCCTGTCAATTTCATTGGATAAAGCGAGATTTCTTATTGAAGATACCAATTCTTGTACAGCTTTTATCACCAGCCCAAGTTCTCCAGATTGTTCTAATGTCGTTGCGCAGAGCTGTTCCTTCAGATCTGTTGATGCTCTTAGTACGCATTGCAGAGTCTCTTCAATTTCTGATCTTGAAGAGCCACTTTCGCTGCCTTCAAATGTCTGGGAATAGCATATTACTTGTTTGTAAATTATTGCACTG